>CM035172.1:38912152-38992311 GCA_020205615.1 Panax quinquefolius | reverse complement strand
CTACACTTTGAGATAAAGGGTTCGATAATTAAAGTTTAAAATAAGTAATACAACAATAGTGCACTCATAAAATATTTACATAATTAATATACTTTTTACATATTTATTTACAATATTAGTGGCAATTAGATTCCTTAATTTAGAGAATTGGTATAGGATTGATTCATAATAACAAGGAAACCTAAAATCGAGGAGAAATAATCATCATTATTAATAATTCAAATTCAAATATCTTGAATCTAACAACAAAAACAAATTCAAATTCAAAATAATTGCATGCTAATTCCCGTTCGGAAACGAGTTACCAAACAAATCGAAAATAAAACAAAGAGAAATCACGAACAACCAAAATAAATCGAAAAGAAAAAGTCAATTACCAAACCAAAAGCAGATCCAAAAGCGAATTCAGATAATGCCAAGAACAAATAGAAAATCACGAACAACCAAAACAAAACAAATCGAAGAAGGAGAAGAAGTCGGAGTTACCAAAACAAATCAAAGAAGAAGAAGTCGGAGTTACCAAACCAGCAAGAACATATTCAAAACGAATTCGGAGTAACCGAACAAAGAGGAAATCACGAACAAATTTTTTTTATGAATATTTGGTTACATAAACGAACAATTTATTTTTAAAAGGTTGTTTATAAGTAACTAACAGCTACATAAACGAAAACTTAGACATGACATTTCAGATACCATCTGCATGTAACAATTGGAAACTGTTCTTAAATTTTTTTATAATTAATTGGTAACCCAATAAAACTGAATTGGTTACCTTTTTATGAAGGTTTGGCTACCAACTTATAAATAACATTTTAAAAATAAAATTATTATGAATATGGTACAGTTGGTAGCCAAACCTTCGTACAAAGGTAACAATTTTAATTTTTGTGGATAACCAATATTCATAAAAAATAAATTGCGCCTCTGCATTTGCTAGTTGCGCTGATGGAGCATCCGATTCGAGCGCCTTAGGCTTCATTCTTTGGATGATTTGGGACTCGCATGAGATTGTATCACGAAGGCCCGAGGATCAGGTCTTTGAATCCGGAACGCACGAAGGGTTCGAGAGATGGGTTGCCTGCAGTGCGTCGGCTGGGAGGATGGGTTGTCGAGCGGAGGATTGAACGGTCGAAGGAGATGAGGGTTGAGGATGGTGAGTAATCGTCTAAATCAACGGAGTTGGTGGTGCGATCATTTTTTCTTCTTTGATAATGACTAATTCCTTTACCATTTACATTGTTCGTGAGATTTTGAGGGAAGGACATGAAAAGGAAAAAAGGATTGCTATGTAGTTTTAGAGAGAGAAACTTAGATGGATTTGCCTTGAGATTACTCATTTTTTACGATTGATTGATCGATTTGACAAAGATAAGTATAACAGCAATCATGTTATAAAAATTTATACAGTTGGTTGACTCATAAACATATATATATAAAGAATACGTTGAATGAAGAAGAAGGGTGATGACTTACTAATGCAGTTGTTCTAGATGAGGAGAGAGAAAAGAAACCATGGGGATAACTAATCCTTAAATTAAGGAATCTTAATTGCATACTAATTCCCTAAATTAAGAAATCCTAATTGCACTAATATTGTAAATAAATATGAAATTGTATTAATTATATAAATATTTTATGAGTACACTATTATTATAATTATTTTTAAAATTTTAATAAAATATGTAATTCATCCTTAAAATAACCCATCCACTAAAGCAAAGCGCAACAGCGCTAAACAGCCCAACACACCTTACAATCGAAATCAACCCAAACAAATCCACATAAAAACTACAGAAGACCCACCAACACCATTAGATTCCTTCATCTAAGCTGGACATATTAACCACTTAATTTGGCCCATTTTACCAACAAATGGGCCGTGGTGCTTTAATGCATTCGTCTGTTCGTTATGATTTTATTAATTTAGGTGTATAATTGGGTCCTTTGTTATTTCAAACCAGTGTCATCATATTACTATATACATGAAAATGCACTAACTATATTTTCATGAAAATAAAATAACATCATCACAAAATTTATTTTATTATCTTTTATTAAAATATAATTTTTAATAATAAAATTATTAGAAATTATTTCTTAAGCCAACTATTTCTTTCATGAAATTTTTTTATTCATAATAATATTATATTTGTTTGGTATTAACGAGATAAAATAGAATATATTGTTTTTATAATCTCCATTTTTTTTAAACTTTGTGATTTTGAAAAATGATATTAGATATATGTTTTTTGAGATAAATTAAATGACTAGCACCAGACTAATAATACTAATAATTTAAGACTAAAAGTGTAGTTTAAAATGATAAAAAATATTATATATATATATATATATATATATATATATATATATATATATATAGGTAATATAGTTATACATAGGTTATGTATGTTTTATTTCATGTATGATTATCAGCAAAACTACGCTGTTTTGGTAGATTTGTTTTTAAAAAAAATAGTTTCTCCTCCTAAATCAAATCAAAACATATATGTCAAAAGCGATTTGGTTTTGATAAATCACTTGTAAATAAAATATACAAAATTGTGTACGACCATTATTCCCATATATATATAGAGAGAGAATTAATATTCTTTACTCAATCTGTCAGCACCCTCCCAAATGGTTCTGATAAAGTTAACTTCACAGAAGTAAATTGATCATGAATCAATATAATCTTGACACATAAAGATCACTTTCGGAGCACATTGTCGTGTGTGACGGGAAGTGGATAAGCATGAAGTTTATTTTTGGATAGATAAGTTAATTCGATTAGTAACCATGATAGAGTCTTGGCAGGCGGCTTCTATGCCAGATGTATCTATTCTGTTAATCGATTAACTTATCAAAAAATAAATTTCATCTAAGCTTGGATCGCAGCAAGTTCGATCATCGTATTAATTAATTAACTAAAATTTGCTACCCACCTCCCAAATCCTTGGCACAGAGTGCTGAATTTTTATTTTTTTTTTTTCCCAAGCAAATTACTGAATTAGTGCCCATTTTATTTAAACACCTGATTCAGATTTCTTTGCTGCATCTCTTCTTTCCCATGCATGATGAAGATGATTTAAATAATCTAATCGAGTCAACGTTGATGACTTCTCTCTACCAGTGATCATTACGTGCCAAGTGATGGACTTTGCTGCATGTGTTTATATAGTAGTAGAACTAGTAAAAAGTAAATGATACTCCTCATTTTTTAAATTAGAGATAATTTTTATTTTTTATTGTAAAATTGATAATGATGTATACCACCTTTCCCAATTCATTGATATATATATATATTTACGGAGAATCTAAAAGCGGATCGAAAAGAATCAGATGAAATAATGAATGAAAAAAACACGCGAGTTTTAGGGTCAATCAGCGTGTTTTTCCCGACCTGCATTCCACGAAACCCGTGTTTTAGCCTTTCATTCCGCTTCCTTGGTCCATTCTTCCCCAGATATATATATATATGGAGAGAATGATCCGCGAGTGAAGCGTTAAATTATTAAAGCATTATTTGAATTAACGCTAATTTAGTCGTCCAATATTAGGCGTTTTGATGGCCGCTACTCCTCTAGCGGCCAACACGCAGGATTTTTAATTTGGCCCATTACCAAATGCATTAGAAGAGAGCGGTAAACAAAAAAAAATTGGTCAATTATCGATTATCCTAATTATTCTCATACATACTACTTATTAATTAATAAAATAAAATAATAAAAAATATAAGTATAATTATAAGGATAATCAGTTATTATCCTTATCTTTCTAATATTGAATCATTAGATTACAATAAGTTCGAATAGTGTTAATAAATAATGACTTTCAGGATTATTATATATATATATATATATATATATATATATATATAATACTCTTCTTGTGTTACTTTCAATTTCTGACTGCTAACCATCTTCTGTTACTGTTGACATATTATCATAAATGTTTGATTTATAAAAATAGAGTCTTTATCAGCTTTTCAACATCAAAAGTACCTGGATTTAAATTTGTTTTGAAACAATGCTTCAAATCCTTCTGTCCATTCACGGATCTTTGAAAATTCAAAAGCTTTTTTAATAAATAGGCATTGGTTTAAAATATATTGATAACTTTTAAGTTTAAATATACTCAGTTTTAGATCATTTATAAATTATAAATTCTTCAATAAATTTTGGTTGCAACAAAATATTCATTTGTTAAAAGTTATTTATTTATTTATTATTATTACTAATGCTTAAACATTCAAAGGGATGGGAGCAACATGAATATAGTTATCCTTATAAGGCCTACACATGCATGCATATAACCTAGTTGAATATGGTGTGTGATTTACTAATATTTCTTGTATATTCAGGAAAATCGATGTCAAATGTTAAAATGATATTTTCACGTGAGTCAATAAAACTCTATTTCATTATTTCATTGTAGAAATATCGATTCCCATATTTAATTAGAAAATTCTTTCAGTCTTATTTTTTTTAGACTTTGTTCCTAATTCTTTCTCTCTCTACTCCACCAATATTTTTTTGAAAGGTCTCAACAATGAATTACTAATTGTAAAATTCTCCATACCCAAATTTTCTTTTTCTCTCCTCAACCACAAACCATAGCATTAACTATGGCATGAAGAAGTTTTAATATCTTGTAAAATCACACCAAATCTAGGTAGTAATTTAATGAAATTGACCTAAAATCCCATCCATCTTTTTGGAAAGGATTTAAGTAATAAAAAAAAGAAAAAGCCATTTTCTTGAGCCCATTAACTAGCATCATATTATATGAGTACAAGTCAAAAAAAGGAGGTGGGTTAGGTGACTAACTCCATTATTTTAAACTACTTCCACAGTTATTATTATTATTATTATTACTCAATTGAAAACTTTATTAAAAAAAGAATGTTCATGACCTTAAGAATACATCATTAAATTAAATGTCCCCATCAGTTTAGGCACGGGACCTAAATCTGAAAGTCAATTTATATGTTTATTTCAGACCGCTATTAATTTTCAAATTCGATTATAGATAAAGCCGAGGCCGGCCAAAAATATAGACTACACGAGGCTTATGGATACGCTTTTGATCATCACAAATTTAGATGATTTGATATTTTCAGAGTAAAAATAATTTTATTAGAGCGATAATTGTCATATAAATGTTAATTTTTGATAAAATAGTTATGCAAATATCGTTAAATATATATTTGATTTGATAATATTAATAATTTAAAATTATATCCATGTTGTGGACATGGAAAATGTGTTAAATCTCCTTTCTCAAAAAATTCCTTTGTTGTAATGGAGAAGAAAAACTTAAAACAGAGGAACGGAGAGATTGAGTATTTGTAATTGTAGTGACCAGGGTAGTACAAGATATGAATTTTGAAAATTTTAATACTATTTTTATTTTAAAATTAAATATATATTTTGACTTTTTGAAGTTAATTTGCAAAATCTTAAAACTCAAATTGATATAAGTTCGTTCAAGTTTTGAAAACAATAAAGATAATAATTTGTAGTGTTTTATAGTTAGCTTATAATTGTTATATTTGTTGTATTAAAACTAAATAACTTCATATCAATTTTGAAATTTAGGATTTTACAAATTGACTTTAAAAAGTAAAATGTATCTCTAATTTTGAAACGGATATAGTATTTTTTAATCTAAACTTTAAATTTTTTTATTAAACACCTTGAAATATACTCTCTTTATTTTTTACTCCTAAATATCAGCACCGGCTCTGGGCTAAAGTCCAAGGTGTCCGGGCTTTAGGCACACTAAAATTGATAAATTTTTAGGGCCCCCAATAGGTATTTTTGTTATGTTTATATATACCCAAATAAAAGAGTTCATCCCACGTCAGTTTAAATTTAAAGGCCTAAAAAAAATTTATCCAATGAAATAGGCCCAAATCTCAATGGAAGATTTGGTGATAATGTGATATCTAAATGATGCTTTAAAAATATTGAAATAATTATATTTGGTATTCTTTTGTATTTATCTTTTTTTTTATTCGCGAAAAATTTTAATTTTTTGTATGCTTATTTTAATAGCGATTAGCAAATAAATCTATTTTTTTTATTGTCGCTTTTAAACCCTTAAAACTTCGGTAGGCCTACTTCTAAAAATTTAGTGGGATCAATTGTCCCCCTACCCCTAAGCTAATCCTCCCCTAAGGATAAAGGGGAGGAGAGAGGAGGCGGTGAGAGAATGGGTAGATGAGAGGTGTAGGATTTAATATATTTAGTTGTTGTGTTGTACTTTTTTATAATTATTTTATGAATCGTTTAATCTTATAATTCTTCCTAATTGTTGTATAATAAACAGAATAACCCAAAATTTTACGGCTTATTTCACGTTTTTCAGTTAATTAAAAATGGCCCACATATATTTAGTGGATATAACGCATAGCCCACAAATCAATAAGATTATAAGATGGAGTTTAATTGGATCTCTCTATATCTTTCTATTCTTTGGGTAAAACCAAATGGGTTGGGAGGTAGTTCTCAAACTTGGGTAAAAATACATTAATTGACTTTATAATTATAAACATGTGAAAGAATTTTCATAGCTTATGTCAAGTCCGAAACTCAAATATTCTTTATGTGACGTGGAAGGAGTAAAGTTTCTATTAATCTTGTCATAATACAACATCTCTCTTTATATAATTTTAAAATATTTAAAGACTGTTATTTGGCAATAAATATTATTTTTCTTCTTATTAACCTAAAAGTAATGTAGTTGTATATATACTCAATTACTGATGGGCGGAATCGAGAATTTTTAGAGGAGGTTAAAATATATTAATAAAAAAAAATATTTATTGATGCTTTATAGTGCTTTTTTCAAATTTATTTTCTTGCCCATTATTGTATTTCACAACATCATATTTCAACCATTTAAAACCTATGAGTTGTGAGTCTAATAACTTTAAATAAATATATATGTATATATATATATATATATTAATTTTTCCCGAATTATGAGATTATTAATCAGACTTTGAATTTTTTAGTCAACTGATTAGCTACTTTTATAGATAAATTACAAATTATAATATTATATATTCAAAACCTTATATTGTGGTTCTAGTCATCTTCTTTGGAGACAACTGAGAGTAGCCACTCAAAGCAAAAAAAAAACAAATTAATTTATTCTCATTTACAAAAAAAATTGATACAAATGTATGATTAAGTCCGTAAGACAAATGAGTGTAATATTAATTAATTATTTATCAAATTTATTAACATTATTTTATCTTATAGTAATATTGTTAATTTATTATAGGTGAAAAGACATGAAGAAACAAATAAATTAATACCATCTCATAATAAATATCAAATTTAACTAATATTAACATGCTTGATTTTGGTTGGGGGTCATATGACCCTCAATTTCCCCTAGTTCCGCCCATGCTCAGTTAATGTTTAGTTATTAGTCGATGTGGAGTTTAGCTTCCCAAAAATATTTATTAACATTTTTCAAGGGTATTTGGGAGTAAATTTCTCATTCATTATGTGAGACCCCAGATTTTATCAATAAAGATTTAAATTTTGTCAAAATAATTTTTATATTATGGTGTGAATTTGAGATAATATTATAGTTATAGGGTAATATTTATAAATTTTTGCAAAGTATGCAAGTGGTTATATTATATTGATTGGTGGGGAATATTAGGTTTAGCGGGGAATATTAAATACAATGACTCAATCATTGGTGGACCCTAATAAATGTAATTATTGTCGGATTGAGAAAACGACAAAAATATTTTATTGAAATAATGGCGGAAGTTTTACCGCGGTAGTTCTTGTTGAACTACTCGGTAGTAAAAATACGATGTACGTTGGTTGCGTAGTAATGAACGGTATTGATTATTGATGCTTATGTGAGAAGTCACCGGTTTGATTCCATTATTGTCGATTAATAATATGAATTATTATAATGATAATGGCGTTTTGTTTTATTCAGATTATTAACGTAATAAAAATGTAAAACATCTTTTATATAAAATAGAATACTTTATTAAAGTTATTACATAAATAGAATATATTATATTTTATTATGCGTAGTGTTGCGTAGTGTTTTGCGTAGTGTTTTCAGCGTAGTATTTGCATAGTAAAATGTTTTTATATAAATAGAATATATTATATTTTATTTAAAAGATTTTTCTTTAAATATGGATCCGACATTAAAGTAAATCAATCTGGACTGCTCATGGATTAATTCTTATGCATTCCATTTTCCTATAAATAGAAGCTCATTCCTTCATTATTTTCTTACGAATTCATTGAAACTACAGAGAAATTATAGAGAGGTTTATAGAGAAAATTATAGAAAGAAGAAGAGTGATACTCGCTACTTCACTATTTCTATATTCAGTTCTTTTACGGTGGGTGTTATTTTCTTCTTGAAGAGAACTTACATTATTCCATTCATTATTATTCATTTGGAATAACTTTGTAAAAGTGGCATATACCCTATACATAACCTCGATATCTGTGGCATACCCTATACTTGGTGAAATCCTTATGTTATTCCGCTGCTTATTATTCATTGGAATAACTTGTATACGCGGTTTACCCTATACTTGGTGACATTCTTCTATTATTCTTTGGAACATCCTCATGCATCTGTGTTTTACACCTGGACTGGTTCCGCTTTTTATTATTACATTGGAACATCCCGTGCATGTGTTTTACACTTGGACTGGTTTCGTCTTTATCATTACATTGGAATATCCTATCATGTGTTTTACACCGGATGCAGTTCCATCTTTATTATTCGCTGGAACATCCTGCTTGCGTGAATTTCAACCGACCGTTCCGTTATTATTATTCATTGGAATAACACTTTGTCTGCGCGTCACCGCATGCATGGTGATTTCTTTTGTTATTCCATTCTTTATTATACCCAATTGGTTAAAACTTTGACTTATACTCCATGAAATTAGTAGAATATCCTTGATATTTGCGTTTCATCCAATATCTTTTCATGGAAATATTCTTCCGATCATTCTTGAATTTTACTCTCTGAAAGAAAGATCATGTTGACAATTTGGGCGTTAATAATTCATGGATTAAATAATTCTTGAACTTGTTTTATTGAATTACTATGTCATTGTCATCATCCTCATGTTATATTATGTTATCTTTTGGCTTACGTGCATAGATGAACTTAGTATGATTATGACCGAGGATCATTCGGTTATAATCATGACTTGATATAAATGATGTGACAAAAGTCCTCGGTGGCTTTGTAATGCGGTGATGGATAGTTTTTGGTATGATTATGACCGGGGTGATTCGGTATAGTCATGACCATTGATAATTTGATGAAAATCCTTGGCCAGTAGTGCAGGGATGATTAGATGTGGTGGTTTATTTATTAAATTGAGTCTCGTGATAAAAATTGATGAAAACCTTTTAAAACCTAAAAGATAGTAGACTTTATTCTCTACTTGACTCTTTTAATGGATTGCTTATTCATTGCAGATTAAACCGGTTTGTCTATTGTATTTTATCGGTTTAACATTTGTTGAAGGCTAATGATAATTTATTCTGCATTATCTTAGTCATAATATTTCTTCTTGGGCTAGTTGAGCTCACCCTTTCTTTCACCGTTCTCTTGAGAAATGAGAACATAGGCTTTGGACGAGTCCTGGGAGCGAAGTAATGGTCCGGAGAGGATAGCATTAGTAGTCCTCACTATTCTCGTGAAATAGTGTGATAATAGTTGTAATGAGGACTCCTTTTGAGTTTGTATAATATCTAGTAGACAATATTTGTATTCAAACTCACGATTTATGTCGTATTGTATTATTTGAGCGCTTATATTAGTAAGTCGTATTTGAATTTATGTACCATGTAAGTGGCGACCAAGATGGGTGGCGTATACCTAATTTTAGGGGCGTCATGATTGGTATCGAGCTTAGGGATATGATCCTGCCAGCTAATATGTGAGAATAGTACTAGGAGGAGAGACGGAATTCCTTCGCTAGTATGACCTACCTAAATTTATTTGGTATTTAATTGGTCGGTCGAGTATAGGGATAATATGTGATATGTTAATTAACCCTTATTTTATGGCGATGTTGAAAATGGCATCCGAGAATGTTGAGAATAGCAATGGAGCACGAGACCGTTGATAATCGAGATAATGTACAACAGGATGGCGATAATCCTCCCGTAAATAACAACACCGATCAATTGATTAACGACAGTGCGTTTAAAAGGTTTTAGAATTCATGCAATATCAAAGTGAAAGCGACTCTGCATTCAAAACGTGAGGTGAAAACACGGAAAACTCTCGGGCGGTCCACCGCTAAACAATTCAAGGAGTTGGGACCACCGAAGTTTAAGGAGAGCCAAAACCACTTCGGCGGAAGCATGGATTAAGCGGATTACCAAGATATTTGATGTCTTGGATGCTCGAGAGCAAAGGTTCCTTTTGCCTTTATGTTGCGCGAGAGGCGATTCTTGGTGGGAATCGGTAAAAAGCGTACTCAACTTCTTTGTCTTGAAGATATCTTGGGAGAAGTTCCAGGAGTCGTTTCAACGACAAATACTTTCCCGAAAGTATTAGCCACATGAAGGAGGTGGAGTTTATCAAGTTGGAACAAAACAATATGACCGTGTCGCAATACGAGGCAAAATTTGCGGAGTTATCACGATTCGTCCCCCACTTGGTGGATAATGAAGAGAGAATGGCGCGAATGTTTTTAAGAGGTTTGAAGCGCAGATATCGTCAACATCTTATTTCTCATAAACTGTGTTTTATTCGGATGTTGTAAATAGGGCTCGATTAGTGGAGCACGATAACGAGTCAACGACTAAAAGAGAGCGGTAAGCAAAATTATAATACCAAATAGTAGTCATCGAAGCGGTGACAACAAGCGTGGAGGAATCAACAGGGCGGATATGGTAACCACTTTTGTGTCGGTAATCGTAAAAATAATAAGAATGGACATTTCAAGAAAAGGAGATTCAACAATGATGGAAAGACGTCGGACTTAGGACTTTTGTTGTTAAGGAAGGAGAAGGACCACCTATCATATGCTTCAAATGCGAGGAGAGGGACACATCGATCCGAATCAAGGCCATGCCATCCAAAGCATGTTATAATTGTGGAAGAGAAGGCCACTTAGCTCGATTTTGTCGTTTCATCAAGACGAATTCAACTAGGATGGAGGCACCAAAGGTTGTCCCCGACAAACCAGGCCGGTGGTTTAAGAGAGAGCGTTTTTTTTCGTGACGAGGAACCCGAATAAAAATTATCACGGGTAAGTTAATCGTAAGCTCTTGCGAAGTCTATACCTTATTAGATACCGGTTCTACCCATTCTTTTATCTCTCTTGCTTATGTTCAACGTTTAAATTTGACTCAAGAAATTAGACTTTGATTTATCTATTGAAACTTCGTTGGGAGAAACCTTCGTTACCTCCATCATTTATTAATCTTGTTGTTTCAAATAAACACTTTCACGTTACTTCTGTCGATCTTATCTCTTGAAAATACTTGCCTTTGAGGTAATTTTTGAAAATAATTGATTAACTACTCGTTATTCTTTTTGTAAGGTTGTTAGCTTTCATATTCCTAACCAACTTTGTATATCTGAATTCAAAGTAACCAAATCCTAAAGTTAATCATTTGTTATATCAAGCTATAAGTAAAGAGCCCCGATCCTTTCGTTGTTGACTTCCTTGTGTGGAATGCAATGGCAAGCGCGGACTTTCTCATAGGCGGCGTCATGGTGAAGATAAAGTTTATAGGTATCATTGTGAGGTGCTATCTAGGTTAAGGGATAGAAGTCACAGTTGGTATCAATGTGACGTATTATCCAAGTCTTGGATGAGAGTAATAGTTTTGAAAGATATTTCTATCATTAATAAATTTCTTGACGTATTCTTGAAGATTTCTAGCCTACCCTAGAGCGTGAAATCAAATTTGTATTGACCTTGAAAGACAAAAACCCATTTCTTAAACCCTCAAATATTTCTTCAACTAAATGAGCAGGTTACGTGGTTTATGATGAAAGTCATAATAAAAGCATTGGAATAATGAAAATCATGGGTATATGAAGTATTAGTAAGTTTTATGATGAGTTATGTTGGTTGGTATGTGAAAACATGAAAGTTTCTTAGAAATCACAAAGAGTTGAAAATCAGATTTTGGTGAAAAACGTAACATGAAATTCAATTGACCATATCTCCTATTATATTTTGAATTTTTGAGTATGGTCAAGTTCTAGAGTTAGATCTATGAGTTACCTAACTAATCCAAGTGCAATTACTGGAAAAGGTGTTGTAGATTTTTGTGTGGACTGATTTTAGCAAAGGAGGCCAAAGCTGTAAATTTCAAAAATGCTACTGCTTAGAAACTTTAAGGGCTGTTTCGGCCACTTAAATTATGAGAAAAAATTCTGGCCTTTTGGGACATGAAAGTATATGGTATAAAGTACCTCCTGTCCAAAAATGAGCTCATTCTGACTTAAAATGAGCAAGTTATGACTATTTCAATATTTAGGTTTTTCCGACAAAAAATGCTATAACCGGAGTTCTATAACTCCGATGACCATGAAATTTAAACTAGAAGCTCACGTTAACATGTGTAAGGTCCTGCCAAGATTTGGGAATTTTTGGAGTTAAACTTGAGGTAGCTAATTTCTTAAGGAATTAATTAGAAATTGATTTTTGAAAAATAGTAAATGAATTTTAAAAATTCCGAGAAAAATATATTTTCATTATGGGACTATATTATGATAAATCCCAGAAAAGAAATATTTTTGGGACTGATTTGGTATTTTCATGAAAATAGTTTAATTACTGAACATATGAGTTAAATATGTTATGTGAAGTAACAAAGTTGAAAATAGGATATTATGGCTAGAAGAATCCTATATAGAGTATATGCATATTTTTTTGATGAGGATTTGATAATTGGTGATGATATTTTATGAGTATGACATTTTGAATGATTAAATGCATTATATGGTAAAACGTAAACAATTAAGAAAAATTGTTTATAAATTTAAGAAATGATTAAAATATTGTTATAATATTAATGATATTAGATTATGAGATTATTAAGTGATTGATAACATGGGGATATTTTTGAATCCTGGATAAATTATATTATAAATGTTTAATATTTATCATTTATCTCATTTGATTGATTTTTATATCATTATCCTCACGCTTATATTATGTTGAAAGTCATACGTGGCAGCTGTAGTGCGTAGATGGACTTGGTATGATTATGACTGAGGGATTGTTCGGTATAATCATAACTTAGTAATTGAAAACACAATTATCTTTGGTAGTAGTCGCATGGATAATTTGTGGTGCGATGATACTAATGAATACACAATTATCTTTGGTAGTAGTGCATGGATAATTTGTGGTCGTGATACTAATGAATACACAATTATCTTTGGTAGTAGTGCATGGATAATTTGTGGTCGTGATACTAATGAATACACGATTATCTTTGGTAGTAGTGCATGGATAATTTGTGGTCGTGATACTAATGAATATCCTTGGCACGTAGAAAGGGGGATGATTCGATGATATGAATTAATTATTGAAATGAGTCTCAACAATGAAATATTAATTCATGGATGTGGTAAAAAGTCATCTTTGGGTCAGTAGTAGTGCATTGATAGACTTGGTATGATTATGACCAAGATTATTCGGTATAATCATGGCCAGTAATTGAAAACACGAATATCCTTGGCCAAAGGTGCATGGATAATTCGTGGTCGTGATACTTATTAAAACATGCGTCTCAAGATTATTGGTTTTACAGTTGTATATCTTTGGCCGTAGTGCAAAGATGAATTGTTAATGAATATCTTTGGTAGGATTACAAAGATGAATTAAATGTTTTCAATGATAAAGGTATTCAAGGTATTCTCATCTCTTTATCATACCAGTCATCGCATTCTAATTTGAGGAAATTCCATAAGGAGGGAGATTGTGAGACCCAGATTTTATCAATAAAGATTTAAATTTTGTTAAAATAATTTTTTTTATATTATGGTGTGAATTTGAGATAATATTATAGTTGTGGGTAATATTTATAAATTTTGCAAAGTATGCAAGTGGTTATATTATATTCGATTGGTTGGGAATATTCGATTTAGCGGGGAATATTAAATAACTACTCAATCATTGGTGGACCCTAGCATGAAATTATTATTTGATTGAAAAACGACAAAAATATTTTATTGAAATAACTATGAAGTTTTACCGTGGTTCTTGTTGAACTACTTTCGGTAGTAAAGTAATGCGATGTCGTGTGGTTTGCGTAATAAGACACCGGTATTGATTATTGAATCTTTATGTGAAAGTCACCTCGGTTTTGATTCCATTATTATTAGATTAATAATATGAATTATTATAATGATAATGACGTTTTGTTTTATTCAGTATTATTAACGTAATAAAAGCGAAAACATCTTTTTATATAAAATAGAATACTTTATTAAAGTTATTACTATAAATAGAATATATTATATTTTATTATCGTAGTGTTGCGTAGTGTTTTGCGTAGTGTTTTGCATAGTATTTGCATAGTAAAATGTTTTTATATAAATAGAATATATTATATTTTATTTAAAAGATTTTTCTTTAAATATGGACCGCCGAGATAAAGTAAATCAATCTGACCGTTCATGGATTAGTTCTTATGCATTCCATTTTCCTATAAATAGAAGCTCATTCCTTCATTATTTTCTTACTTAATTCATTGAAACTACAGAGAGAAATTATAGAGAGAAGCTATAGAGAGAAAATTATAGAAAGAAGAAGAGTATTCTCACTACTTCACTATTTCTATATTCATTTCTTTTTACGGTAAGTGGTGTTATTCTTTCTTCTTGAAGAGAACTTCATTATTCCATTCATTATTATTCATTGGAATAACTTTGTAAAAGTGGCATACCCTATACATAACCTCAGATATCGCGGCATACCTATACTTGGTGAAATCCTTATGTTATTCCGCTGCTTATTATTCTCATTGGAATAACTCAGTATGTCTGTGTAATTTTATACTTGGTGACATTCTTCTATTATTCATTGGAACATCACATCGCATGTGTTTTTACACCTTACCGGTCCGCTTTTTATTATTCTGTTGGAACATCCATGTCATGTGTTTTACATCGACCAGGTTTCGTCTTTTATCATTCTCATTGGAATATCCTATCATGTGTTTTACACCGGATCTGGTTCCATCTTTATTATTCTCGTTGAACATCACATGCGTGAATTTCACCGACACGGTTCCGTTATTATTATTCATTGGAATAACTCGCTCATGTCAAGCAATCCGCATGCATGGTGATTTCTTTTGTTATTCCATTCTTTATTATACCCAATTGGTTAAAACTTTGACTTATATATCCATGAAATTAGTAGAATATCCTCGATATTTTGCGTTTCTTCATCCAATATCTTTTCATGGAAATATTCTTCCGATCATTCTTGAATTTTACTCTCTAAAGCAAAGATTATGTCGTGTTGACAATTTGGACGTTAATAATTCATGGATTAAATAATTCTTGAACTTGTTTTATTGAATTACTTATGTCATTGTCATCATCCTCATGTTATATTATGTTATCTTTGGCTTACGTGCATAGATGAACTTAGTATGATTATGACTGAGGATCATTCGGTATAATCATGACTTGATATAAATGATGTGACAAAAGTCCTCGATGGCTTCAGTAATGCGATGATGGATAGTTTTTGGTATGATTATGACTGAGGGTGATTCGGTATAGTCATGACCATTGATAATTTGATGAAAATCCTTGATGGTGAATACGAGGATGATTAGATGTAGTGGTTTATTTATTGGTTCGAGTCTGGCGATAAAATTGATGAAAACCTTTTAAAACCTAAAAGATAGTAGACTTTATTCTCTTTGACTCTTTTAATGGATTGCTTATTCCGGCCGCAGCTTAAACCGTTTGTCTATTGTATTTTATCGGTTTAACACTGTTGAAGGCTAATGATAATTTATTCGCATTATCTTAGTCATAATATTTCTTCTTTGGGCTAGTTGAGCTCACCCTTTCTTTCACCGTTATTCTCTGTGAAATGAGAACATAAATTTGGAACGAGTCGGGGAACGAAGTAATGGTCCGGAGGATAAGATTAGTAGTCCTCACTATTCGTGAAATAGTGTGATAATAGTTGTAATGAGGACTCCTTTTGAGTTTGTATAATATCTAGTAGACAATATTTGTATTCAAACTCACGCTTTATGTCAGTATTATACCTATGCTTATATTAGTAAATCAGTATTTGAATTTATGTACTGTAAGTGGCGACCCAAGAGATGGGTGGCGATATCCTAATTTTGGGGAGTCACACATTACCTCGTCCCCATATATTTGAACTTTCAAATACTTGATTTTAACATTATTTTATCTTATAGTAATATTGTTAATTTATTATAGGTGAAAAGACGTGAAAAAACAAATAAATTAATATCATTTTATAACAAATATCAAATTTAACTAATATTAACATGCTTCAGATTCCACGGTTGGGGGGGTCATATGACCCCCCTCGACTCCCCTAGTTCCGACCATGCTCAGTTAATGTTTAGTTATTAGTCAATGCGGACTTTAGCTTTCCAAAAATATTTATTAACATTTTTCAAGGGTAATATTTGGGAGTAAATTTCTCATTGATTACCCCGTCCTCCATATATTTGAGCTTTCAAATACTTGATTTTAATCTATTTATAGAATAAAACACATTAATACGAGGATTAATCTAAACTCAAATTATAAGAGTTTCTTATGATTATAATTTCTTCAATTATTTTTACTAAAAAATAATATAAATTTTGATTACAAAAATAGTCAATTTAATTAAAAAAGTCAAATTAAACTAGTGTTTACGAAATGGAGAGAATATTATTTCTCATCGTTATATTATGGTATTGATTATTTGTTCACAATAATGATCAAAATTACAAAATTGTACGACATCCTCCTACAGAAAATTAATGATCGAAATGATATGAAATTCATTTCATAGTTAAAAGCAAATTATGCAATTAGTGCTATCTAAACTAATATAAATCCCATTATTAAATGTCATTATTAAAATAATCCTTCCTATTATGAACCGAATCAATTTCAGACTCAAATAATATAATAATAAAACAAACTGGGAAAAAAAATAAGGAAAGATGAGTTGATGAAATAGATAATAAGATAAGATAAAGACGGGAGGCATCATGAATATATCTGTGTTACTTATAATAATGTACTATTGAGTTGATGTCTCAAACTTGTCGCTATCTTATCGGGAAAAATAACGTTTTGATTATTGTATTAAGGTCCGATTTTTATTGTGGTTATTGAATTTTTTTTTGTTATAATCGAAGAATCATCTTTCAAAAACTTACAAAATAAATCATTCTGTTTCGATTTTTCATTCATAAAAGCGGACGGAATCTTGGTATCTGAAAGTGACTCCATTTTTTTTTCACGACGCTACTAGATTATTTTCATTGATGTGGAGGTTAAAATTCTCCGACTCTAAACCTCTTCTTGAAATTAAAACCTTATATTCCAACAAAAATCATTGTGCCAACTTTCTACAATAATTAAATTTATGTAATACTAATATTTAAACTACGTAGCGTCATTTCTGGAATTGTAATAATAATAATAATAATTGTAATAATTGTAATAATAATTATTATTGTTGTAATATCTGATGACCAAAAAAGATAATACAATCGTAAGATTTCAATAATAATAATAATAATAAGGCTTAAATATGATTTACTATACTAAACTACACAATTTTTTGTAATTAAAAAACACAATTTTTTGTAATAATAAAAAAAACACAGTTTTTTAATAAACAAAAACAAAAAACAACGCAAAAAAAAACAACAACTAACAATGCAAAAAAATAAAAATAAAAACAATGCACAAAAAAAACGCAGTTTAAAAAACAAAAAAGCAACAACGCAAAAAACATAAAAAACGCAGCTTTTATGTAATTTACAGTTTTATTTGGTTTTATTTTTTTTTATAATAAAATAAAATGCAGTTTTTGTAATTTGCAGTTTTTTTTTGTGTTTTGTTTTTTTATGCAGTTTTTTATATAAAAATGCAGTTTTTTTAATAAAATAAAAAACTGCATTTTATTATTACAAAAAATAAAAATAAAAAACTGCAGTTTTTTATGCAGTTTTTGTTTTTTTTAATAAAAATAAAAAAACTGCAGTTTTTTTTATTTAGTTTTTTGTTTTTTTTGCGCTTTTTTTAAACTACGTTTTTTTTTAGTTGTTTTGTTTTGTGTGCGTTGATTTTTTTTTTTTTTTTGCGTTGTTGTTTGTTGCTTTTTATGTTTGGTTTTTTTTCGTTGTTTTTGTTTTTTAAACTGCGGTTTTTTTGCTTTTTGCCTAAAAAATGTAGAAACATCAACATTAATTTATGGATCCAAAGTTTGTAAGTTTTAATTATTTTAATCCAAAAATATTTTATTATTAGATAAAAATATTTTATATCATTTGGAATCAAGGGTCATTTTTTATTACAAAAAAGGAGTTTAATTTATGTTAATATTAATATAAAATAACACGGTGTACTAAAATTTTTATATTTTTAAATAATAATAATAATAATTTCTTTTTATTTTATTTTAATAGAGAATAAAATAAAATAAAACTTCTTCAGAATCGATAAAATATTTTTATATCCGAAAACTAAAAGTGCGGATAGAAAATTATTATTGTGAAATTATTATTATTATTATTTTGTAATTATTATTATTTTATTAAATAAAAATTATTATTATTGTTGTTATTATTATTATTTTGAAATTATTATTATTCTTAATATTATTATTATTATTTTTTTTTATTCTTAATAATATTATTTTTATTTTTATTTTTAATATTATTATTATTCTTAATGACTTGGCCTATACTCCGTTTTTTTATTATTAAGAAACGTTTGGTAAATGCTTATGCGAGTCAACTTGCGAGAAAAAAATAGAGTCAACTTGATAATCGATTATTCCGTCTGCTTTTTTGAACGAAAAATCGAAACGGAATGACTATTTTGTAAGTTTTGAAAATCACATTATTCGATTGTAACAAAAAAATTTTAAGTAACCACAATGAAAATCCGGATTCCAATACATGGCCAAAAACGTTATTTATCCCCTATCTTATCTATAGACTATACTCTATATTTTAGAGTTTTATATAAAATTAAAAATAATTATATAATAATAAATATAATATTAATTATCTATAATACTTTAAATTTTCATATTAATCATACTTATCTTATTTTTTCTCTTATCTCGTAATATTTTTCTACAACGGATAATTTTAAAAAATTGTAATTAATCCTTTTAAATTATATAAAACGACAAATAATTTGAGAAAAAAATAAAATCATCTAAAACGCGTCATATAATATTATGGGGACTGGGAGAAAGTAATTCTTGATAATTTCACACTTAATCTCTCTCTCACGTAGAGATGAAAGCCATATTAGTGTGATCATGTAAAAATATTAATTTTTTATATGTAAATATCAGTTCCCTATCTATAAATTAAAAGTTTTGGTATAATTTACTACATTGTATTAGAGTAATATTTATTTATATTTTGGAGATGGGGACAAAGTTGTAGTAGCCATACAAGCTCATTGAAGTTACTTAAGAGTATATTTATGTATAATGTGTGACGCCCCCAAAATAGGTATACACAACACCCATTCGAAATCATGAAATACATGGTATGTAAACAACTACAACTTTATTATTACAACAAGAAAAGCTGTGAATTTGAATACAAATATTATCTTCTAGACAATATCTATACTCAAATAAATCCTCATCACATTATTGATTCATTATTTTACAAAAATGGTGAGGACTACTAAACAACTCTCTAGATCTTCATTCCATACCTTCGACTAAGTACTCGCTACATTCTCGCCTCCCGAGAAGAAAAAAATGGAACAACAAGGAAAAGGGTGAGCTCAACTAGCCCAAGAAAGAATATTATGACTAAGATAATATACAACAAATTATCGTTAGTCTTCAACAGGAAAAATCGATAGAATCTGATAGACAACAAGTTTCGGATCAATATTCGCAATGAAATAATAATTCATAGAAGAGTTACGTAGAGAATGAAATCTACTATAATCTATGAATTTAATAGTCCATCATCAATATTTTATCCTCAGTAACATCAATCAATATACATCCGGAATCAAATATTCATCTTTGCACTACAGCCAAAGATATTCATTAATTCGTGTTCATTTAAACACTGCTCATCTTTGCACTACGGGCCAAAGATATTAATCAATCGGTCATGTTCATCTCAACACCGCTTCAACTTTTCTTACAGCCAAAGATATTCTTCGAAATCATTCATCTTTACACTACTGCCAAAAATATTCAATAATATCATCATTTAAGACCGAGGATGATGAAAATATTTTTAAAGAAACGAATCCAAAGTGAAACAAAATGACAAGGATTAAGGATTAAGGATTCGTACTTGGTTTTATCCACGCCCAAAAAATACCTCAAAAATAATCATAGTGGTGTAAAATTCAAGAATGATCAAAACATGGATACAATCGAGTTAGTATCCGTAATAGATGTTTTTTGACGAAAAGAAGAAATTTTATTTTTCTATGAATAAATACCAGTATCGTGAATAGTGTCAGATATCGTGAATAGTGTCGATACGTGAATAGTAACTCGACACCAAAAGATAGAAATTCCACAAAAACATCTTCACGCTTCATGAATAGTACTCGTGAATAAGAACTCGTGAATAAGAACTCATGAATAAGTAACTTCGTGAATAAGAACCCATGAATAAGAACCCATGAATAGTAACCCCGACATGAAAAAGTTCCAAATTTGATAAAACTTCAGATCAACATTTCAAAGATAATGATATTGAAGAAATAATATCATTACAAAAAAATAATATCCCTTACCTCGAAAGATCGATCTTTCTAGCTTTAGAATCTAGGGTATATAATCTTTGAAGGAACTTACCGCTCTAGCAATACTCAAAGTATACTCAAAATACTCACAAGAATACGCTCAAAATATCGAGAGAGAATAGAGAGAAACTTCGGTTTACGGTGTGATTTTCAATTCTAACCCAAGCACCCTATTTATAGGAAAATGCTTAGAACACCAAAGCGTAAAATTTAATATAATATTAATATAATTATACAAATTTTCCTTAGCCCACCTTTTGGTCAAAACACCAGCCACACATATTAATGATGTCCAAAAAATACAAAAACGTTTTTCTTAACAAAATAAATTTAAACTCCCAAAATCAATTATTTGAGCTTGAACTTCAATAATTCATAATAAATAGCCTTTCATCAGAAAATTCGAATCTCGCGAGTTTTTATAGGAAATTCAATTCTCTACAACTTTGCAGAAGAAAGTTTTTCCAAATTCCAAACAAAATTGACCGAAATTCACAAACCAGGCGATTTTACGGTATATCATCAAATTCTATTAATAATTGTGTCCACCAACACACAAAACATGTGTTAAACATTTAATGCCACAAAAATACTCTTCCTCCTCATATACTCATATATCCCACATTCATTGTAAAAATATCACCGTTAATATATTATTAAAATAATATATTTAAATAAATTATTTTATCGAAAAAAGATAAAATATTAATTTTCAACAATTGTCATTTTAAAATTTTCTCATCTATATCCACATAAAATCAATATTTTCCTCATCATATAAATCAATAATTAATTATTCACAAATAATATTACGAATCACAATATTGACAACCCGCGGTTAGAGGAAAGAGGGCTTTCCAATAAGAATTTCTTCTTCTTGGTGCGCAATTAGATGACCAAACCTCTCCTTATGCGAACTTTCTAGACATTGCCAATAATGTTATCTAATAATATTATTCAGGATAATATGAATTATTGCTTCGATAATGAAAGATCTTGTAATGACAATTATTGAAACAACAATATATAAAAATATCAACAAAGAATTATTAACTCAATAAAATCTTTGAATAATAATTCATCGTAACCATTATTGAGTAGTGCCTTCTTACGTAAGAATCAATAATTGGTGCAATACTGCAGGTATCTTTCTTCAACAACAGCAGCGTATTAGTGTGTTTTAACCACCGGTATTCCAACAAAGGCAAATAACTACGCTGCTTATTTAAAAACAACTTATATTGGTCGTTTTTCTTCATCCAATCGCTTTCCCTTATGGGGCCCACATATGGTTTTGCGCCAGTTATACGAATATTCCCAACAATCATTTAATATTCCACGACCAAACGAATATTCCCTTAACAACAATGAATATTTTATAACCACTTGCTTATTTTGAAATATTTACGTATTTAACCCTTAACTATCCACATTAATCAAATCAACCCTTACTATTTCAAAATAAAGGAAATTCCTTTTATTTAAAAATTTAGGGGTCTTACATAATGTGTATGTATATTTAAAAAAAAAATTATTTTTAATTTTATGTGTATATTCACTGTAAATTTTCACGAGATATAATTCGTTTATTTGAGATAATTTTGAGATTTAAAGGCTTGTTGCACATGTTAAATTTCTTACAAAAATGAGATAGTTTTGATTTTTTATTTACTTGAGGATGAACAAAAAGTTAGGTATAGAGTATTTGATAAACACATTAATTATTCATATATTTTATTATCTTTAATTTTGACCTTTTAATTATATTAGTTTATTTAATTAATATGTCTTGGGAGTGTATTCAATTAAGATTTTTAAAGACTTTTTTAAGTTGTGACAAACTTTTGTAGAATTTGTGGATTTTAATGACGTTTAAAGACTTTAAAGACTTTTTAAAATGACTTTATATAGACTGCATGAAATAAATAACAGACTTTTATAAACTTTTTTTATCAAGATTGTGATAGACTTTTGTATACTTGAATATATATAATTGAAATATTATTAGATTTGAGATTAAAATATTGCTACGCATTTAAATTATTTATTATATTTTTTAGTACATATATTATAAATAATAATCCACCTTTATGATAACAACTTTCAAAAAATATATTATACAAAAATTTCTAGTTACGATCACAATATTATTTTATCTAAGCATTAGAATATACATATATATTATAATACATTTATGATTTTTGAATACTAAAATACATTTATAGATTTTGTAAAAATCTTAATTCAATATCACCTAACTTTTAAAGACATTAAAAAGTTGTAATTGAATACCAAGAAAACTTTTATAAACTCTTTAATTGTCTTGATTGAATACAACCAAACTTTTAAAATCTTTAAAACTTTTAAAATCTTAATTGAATACACCCACCTTAGTTTCTTTTTGTAGGATTTAATATTTTGTTGCAATAAAGTCAAAATATTGGTGATCAAAAAATATTTAATGCTTCTATTCATGGAAAGAAAGAAACAAGAAAAATCCTACAACGAGAAGAAAATAGGTAGAAAAATATTGGTGTCTGCAAGTCAAATCCTATGAAGGAAATGAAATTTTATCTATAAGATATTTTTGAAAGAAATTTATTGTCACTAGAAATTAATTATTTTTATTATTATACGCCGTTGGATGATCGTGAATAAAAAAGAGTTTTCTAATTTTATTTTTAATGCCTAGCTAAATTTTTATATCTAGGATGAAGATGATATTAAATAATTATTCATGTCAATATTTTCCATCTCTTCTATTATTTATGCTTTATTGTTTGATTGCGTCTTAATGTTTCGTGATTGAAATACATTCGTTTAATAGTTCTTATATTATTTTAAATTAATTAAGAGATTTTGATAGATTATTGTTAAGATGTGAGTTTTTCATAACTCATATATGCTTGCTCGAAAAAGTTTTGATGAATTATAATTAATCCTTAAATTTTCATAATCTATACTTGTACACGTTAATTGTAATATTACTAAATTAAAACTGAGCACGGAACTAAATTGGAACCGAAATCGCACAAACTGTGACGCCCCCAAAATAGGTATACATCACCCATTCTGAGTCGCCAAATACATGGTATAGAAACAACTACAACTTCATTAATACAAGTGTCGTGCAAAATACGACAACACATAAACTGTGAGTTTAAATACAAATATTGTCTTACTAGACAATATCCTCACTCAAATAAGTCCTCATTACAATTATTGATACACTATTTTATAAAATAGTGAGGACTACTAAAACAACTGCATCTTGAACCATCACTCCACACCCCGACTAGTTTCCGCTTATATTCTCGCTCACGAGAAGAAAAATGGAACAAAAAGGAAAAAGGGTGAGCTCAACTAGCCCAAGAAAGAATATTATGACTAAGATAATGTATAACAAATTATCCTTAGTCTTGATAGGAAAAATCGATAGAATACAATGACAACAAATTTTAGATCAACAATCAAGTGTGAAAACAACAATTCATTAGAAGAGTTAAGTAGAGAATGAAATCTACTATCATCTATGAATTTAAAAGTCCATCATCGATATTTTATCCATGTAACATCAATCAATATAC
Source organism: Panax quinquefolius (assembly GCA_020205615.1). NCBI lineage: Eukaryota > Viridiplantae > Streptophyta > Magnoliopsida > Apiales > Araliaceae > Panax > Panax quinquefolius. The sequence goes on along the minus strand of CM035172.1, from coordinate 38,967,694 downwards.
ATCATAAATCAAATAGTCATCTTTGCACTTACGGGCCAAAGATATTCATCTGCTAGTCATGTTCATCTCAACACTGCTCATCTTTGCACTACTGCAAAAAGATATTCATCGATTAATCATGTTCATCTAAACACACTGCTTATCTTTGCATTCACGACCCAAAGATATTCATCGAAATTATTCATCTTTGCACTTCTGAGCCAAAGATATTCGGGCTTATATCATCATTTAGGATCGAGGATGATGAAAAATATTTTAAAGAAAACGAATCCAAAGAAACAAAAGAATAAATATTAAGGATTAAGTACTTTACACAATCCAAGTTCAAAAATACTTCATAAATAACCGTGAGTGGAGTAAAATTCAAGAATGAAGACCAAAACATAGATCTAATCCAAGATAGGAATCATAACAGACGATCTTGGACACGAGAAAGAAAATTTAATTTTTCGTGAATAATGTCGATTCGATAAATAATAGTGTCAGATATCGTGAATAGTCTTGCAAATATATCGTGAATAGTAACTCTCGATACTAAAGATAGAAATTTCACAAAAAAATATCATCATGCTTCATGAATAGTACTAAATGAATAGTAACTCGTGAATAGTAACTCATGAATAGTAACTCGTGAATAAGTAACTCCATGAATAGTAACCCCCGACATGAAAAAGTTTTAAATTTGATAAAAAGTTTCAACCAATATTTTGAAGATAATGATATTGAAGAAATAATATCATTTACTGAAGAAAATAACATCCACTTACCTTAGAAAGAATAAGTACTTGATCGAAATACTAGATATAGTCTTTGAAAGAACTTGCAGACCAGATATAGCAATACTCAAAGTACTAAAATACTCACAAAATAAACTCGATATTATAGAGAGAGAAAGAGAGAGAAATCTGTAGTTTCTGGTGTGATTTTCAATTCAAATCTAAGCACCCTATTTATAGGAAAATGCTTAGAACACCAAAGCAGAAAATTTAATAAATTAATAATATTTTCAAAACTTATTCATACACACACCTTTGAATCTGATTTCAGCCACCAAAATAGTCCACCATAATGACAAAAACGTTTTTCTAAACAAAAATATTTAAAACTTCCAAAATTTAATTATTTCGGAACTTCGGAACTTCAATAATTCATAATAAATAGCCTTTTTATCAGAAAATTCGAATCTTGCGAATGTTCATAGGAAATTCAATTCTATACAACTTTACAGAAGAAAGTTTTCTAAATTCCAAACAAAAATTGGCCAAAATTCATAAGCAAAGATTTTATGTGCTATAATCAAATTTCGATCAAGAAATGGGGTCCACCAACACACAAAACATGTGTTAATCATTTAATACAACAAAATACTCTTCCTCCTCATATACTCATATATCCCACATTCATTGTAAAAATATCACCATTAATATATTATTAAAATAATATATTCAAATGAATTATTTTATCGTAAAAGATAAAATATTAATTTTCAACAATTGTCACATTTAAAAATTTTCTCCATCTATAACCACATAAAATTAATATTTTCCTCATCATATAAATCAATAATTAATTATTCACAAATAATATTACTGAATCACAATATTGACAACCGCATGCGGTTCCCGAAAGAGGGGCTTTCAATAAGAATTTCTCCTTCTTGGCGCGATTAGGTGATCAAACCTCTCTTTAGACAAAACTTTCTAGACATTGCCAATAATGTTATCTAATAATATTATTCGGATAATATGAATTATTGTCTCAGATAATGGAAAATACCGTGTAGTGACAATTATTGAAACAACGATAATATAAAATATCAACGTAGAAATTATTGAATCAATAAAATAAAATCTCGAACATTAATTATCGTAACAATTATTGAGTAGTGTCTTCTTACGTAAGAATCAATAATTGGTGCAATACTGCAGCTTCTTCTTGGCAACAACGCCATTCATCGTGTTTTAACCACCGGGTGTTCCAACAATGTTAACTTGAGAATAACTACTCCATGTTATTTATAAACCACTTATACTTGTCGTTTTCTTCATCCAATCGCTTTCCTTTATGGGGCCCACACAAGGTCATAATACATTGCATTTAATAATATTCCCGACAAAGAAAAATATTTCACGACTTAAACGAATATTCCCCGACAAAAATGAATATTTTATAACCACTTGCTTATTTAAAATATTTGCGCATTTTACCCATAACTAACCACATTAATCAAATCAACCCCTTACTATTTCAAAATAATAAATAGAGAAAATTAAATCTTCATTTATAAAAAGTTGGGGTCTTACACAAACCTCACCAAATATTCCTGCGTATGTGGCGATTTTAGGTGGGTTGAAAAACTAAATTTACGATTTCGGTTTGGTTATTAGTCAAAATCGCGCACATAAAACCGAAACCAAACCGCACCATGAAAATTATTTAATTATGCAATCCTATTACATGAAAATTAAACTACTAATTCTGAATTTGGATGGTAAAGATCTACACATGATCACCATCACCATACAAATCTCATACAATTATCTCTTTTACAACTTTAATATTGTGTGATGCTAAATTATTAATTTAAATTGCATAAAATTTTGTTGTTTCAATTGATTTTGAAACCAAACCGCACCAAATGAAACCACACCGCATTTATTCAAAACTAAATTGCACCAATCACAAACGGTTTCATGTATGATTTTAAATTTGTCAAACCACACCTAAAGCGGTTTTATGCGGTTTGAATTTCAAATCATGACATGCTCACCGCTAAATTAAACGGATGAGAGATCAAAATTATAGCTAAGTTATAAAAATAAAAGAGATTGAATTACTTATTATGTTTATTGTTTAATGAATTCGGATTCTAAATTGTTTTATTATTATTAGTTTTCATATTTTAATTAGTTTAATTATAGTTAATCGATTCTCATTCTTTATTTTAATTACATGAAATTGATATTAAGGATACATTAAAATTGTATCCAGATTAGCATGAAGTGAACTTCATGGTAAGTTCATGTGACGCCCCAAAATAGGTATACATCACTCATGTTGAGTCGCCAAATACATGGTACAGAATACAAATACAAACTAATTATACAACAGTCGTGTAAAATACGACAAAACATATGCTGTGAGTTTTAATACAAATATTGTCATCTAGACAATATCCACACTCAATGGAGTCCTCATTATATTTATTGTCACACTATTTCATAGAATAGCGAGGACTACTAATGCTATCATCTGGACCGTCACTCCGTTTCTCGACTAGTCCCTGCTACGTTCTCATTTCTTGAAGAGAACAATGAAAGCAAAAAGGGTGAGCTCAACTATCCCAGTAAGAAATATTATGACTAAGATAATGCAGAATAATTTATCGTTAGCCTTCAACGGTGTTAAACTGATAAAATATAATAAACATCAAGTTTAATCTGCGGTGAACAAGCAATCCATTAGAAGAGTCAAGTAGAGAATAAAATCTACTATCTTCTATGATTTAAAAGGTTTTTCATTACTTTTATCACCGAGACTCGACAATAAATAATCCACATCATCAAATCATCCCCATACTACGGGCCAAGGATATTCTTTAGTATCACGACCACGAATTATTCATGCACTACTAAGCAAAAGATAATCGTGTTTTCATCAACGATCCCGATCATGCCATAAAACAATTCATCTTTGCACCTTGGTCGAAGAGAATCCATAGTCATAATCATACCAAAACTCGCGTCCATCAATGCACTACGCAGACGATGAGAACTTTTTTTCTCGCATCATTTGTAACATTACGGTCCATGATTACAATCAATAATCCCGGTCATAATCATACCAAGTCCATCTATGCACTACAGGCCCACGAGATGACTTTCAACATAATATAAACATGAGGATGATGACAATGACATAATAATTCAATAAAATAAGTTCAAGAATTAATTTATCCAGGAACCAATAACGTCCAAATTGTCAACATGATACTACTTTGTGGAGTAAAAATTCAAGAATGCTCAGAAGAATATTTCCATGAAAAGATATTAGATGAAACGCAAATATCAAGGATATTCCACTAATTTCATGGAGTATAGAAGCCAAAACTTTAACCAAAAGATTATCGTAGAATATATGAAACTGCAAATGGATTTTCACCCACCATGCGGTAATCCACGTATACAGATTATTTTCACAATTTAATAAGGAATGAATACAAAGGATCATTCACCATGCATGTGGTAATCCACATAGACAGGTTATTCCAACAGAATAATAAAGAATGGAATAATAGAAGGATTCACCATACGTGTGATAGGCTCGCATGCATGTGTTATTCCCAACGAATAATAATAAATAATGGAACCGTGTCCCATAAATGCATGACACAAGATATTCGACGAATATTAAATAATGGAACCCGTGTTCGGCGTAAGCGCCTACGACAAAGATATTAAACGAATAATAAATAATGGAACCAGGTCCCCAGAACGTAAGCCTTGCATGAGGCGGGATATTCCGACAGAATAATAAAGAACGGAATATTAGAAGAATTTTACCATGTATGCGGTACTTCCCATAAACAGGAGTACGCATAAACAGGTTATTCCAACAGAATAATAAGAATGGAATAACAGAAGAATTTCACCATGTATGCGATACTTCGCATATACAGGTTATCCCAACATAATAATAAAAAATGGAATAATAGAAGTTCTCTTCATGAATACGAAAGAAATAATACCCCTTACGAGTACAAAAAATAATATCCCTTATCTTCAGAAGAGGAGTACTGGATATAGGAGTAGTGAAGTAACAGAATACTTTTCTTCTTTCTCTCTATAGTTTCTCTCTCTAGAGTTTCAGTGAATTCGTAAGAAATAATGAAGGAATGAGCTTCTATTTATAGAAGAATGGACTGCATAGTAACTAATTTGTCAGGAATAAACATGTGAATGATATTCCTATTTAATATATGATTTGATTATGATATATATGAATGAATACGCAAGTATGCTTGCATTAAGAAAAGCTGTAAAGTCCTTTGTTAGATAATAGAAATATATGCACAAGGACTTAGAATGAATTGATCAAATATGTTAGGTTGATCCTACATAAGAAAAACAGGTTTGTAAAGTCCTTAAAAAGAAATGATGTACAAGGACTATAAATATAGAAAGATCAAGCTTGTTAGGTTGATCTTATGATGTAATAGATAGGCTAGTCTGATCATCGAACCTTTGCACTGTAAGTCGTGATCTCTTTGGGTGAGTCAAGGTTAACTCAAGAACTATCGAGGCAGAATAGGAGTATGCAAGATAGTAGATCTCGGAGTTAAATGAACCGCCAGGGAAAATAAAGAAGGATCGTAGTGTATCGAGTAGAGCCTCCTCGGGATCGTAGTGTCTTTGAGGAAGTCATGTTCGGGAATCGTAGAGACACACTGTCTGAGTCGAGCCGAATCCATCCGCCGAAGCCAAGACAAAGAACGTGGATCGTGCACTCGAGTCGTAGAAATCTCACGCGATGCCAAAGCCAAGTCGAGGATCGTAGATCACACTCGAGTTCAGTAGAGTCTATTGATTACATCTGAGAGATCGTAGTCAAGCAAGATCGATGAAGACAACAAACAAACAAGGCGCGTAAATCGTGAGTGTCTAGATCGATCTCGAGATCATAGTGTTCTGCTTGCAAGGTCAATTGAATCGTAGAGTCGCGAACTACGATCTAAGAAGAAGTGCTCACAATGCCAAGGATGAATCGTAGAGCATATACGGTTCTCAACAAATGAGCACTCCCAGAATATCCAAAGGAACGAAGCCTCTGGTTCAAGCTGCAAGCTACATCCAAGGAAACTAGAGGGCACTCAATGAATGGCATGCAGGCTAACAGAAGATCTAAGCACCAGCCTAATTAGCATCAAGATTGAGTTGTAAGGCCATTCGTAATGAAGTCTTTCACAAGGAGATCCAAAGAAGACCTCAGAAGCTGACTAAGGAAAGTAAGCTAATGCAGTAGCTATCAAGTGAACAGAAGACAACGAGCTTAGAGACAACCAAGATCGTAGTGTTTGCCAAACAAAGAAGGAACTGATGGAAGGTGAACCGAGATACTGGTCAGCCTCTAAAGAGCAAGGCTAAAGTGATTAAATGCAGGGTCAGTTCATTGATGATAAGTGAACGGGAGATCATAAGGATAAAGCAAGCTGGACGCGCCACAAATCTGAAGTGTCTTGATATTCAGAAGGGGACCAGAGCAAGGAATTAGCCCATCAAGATCTCGAGAGCGATCGAAAAAAGCGAAGTATTGAAGCAATCGCATAATCTGAGGAAGAGGTGTTCTACATTGAAGATCCAAGCAACACTCTGTAAGATCGTAGTGTTAACTCTACCAGTCAATTAGCAAAACTCAACAAGACACTACGATCAGGTCCTTGAAGACGTGCATCAGAATCGTAGAGTTCGAATAGTGAAGACCAAACATTGGCAAAGGTTCAATCAAGGGTAATATTCAACAAGTGCTTATTGAGAGCATCGATGCAATAGGACAACCTCGATCGAGAAATCGAAAAGAGGTAATAAAGTCTTCAACTTTTGCCCAAGACAAGAAAGTGATACATCGATAGGTAGTAGGTGAAGCGATCGAAGCTACTGACGTCGGAAAAAGTATGACAAGTCACATCAAGCGATCTACCTCAAAGCAACTCGAGATCTGTGAAGATATTTGAATAGCCTTCAATTTACTTTTCAATGGAAGGATTGGGAAGGAGTATAAATGAGAAAGAGCTTCAAAGATCAAAGGTTCTTTGGAGTTGCCAAGTTTGGAGAGAAGGTGAACTGATCTACACCATAAAAGCAGTGAGTCTCAAGGCTCACTCTACGATCCACCAAGAACACTCGGAAGTCGGATAAAGAAAAAGCGAAGTGTGAGTTCTACTATGTAGAAGTGAGAGTTCTACTACATGAAGAGTGTTCAGAACTGCCGAGAGAAAGAAGAGCATCATGACATCTTGATGTCCATCATGAGAAGACTCTAAGTACAATAGAAAAGAGCCTACAGTCATCTTAGCAAGTCCATCATGAGAAGGCATCAAGTAGCAAAAGGGAAATCACAAAAGCCATCTTGGTGTCAAGCATGAGAAAGCTACCAAGTACCTAAAAGAAGAGCCTACTGTCAGCTTGGAAACCTCTCATGTGCAGACATCAAGTACCAAGGAGAATGATCTTCAAAGCAGTTCAACAAGGGGTCATCCAGAGTAGTTGAGCAACCTAAGAAGCTGAGAATCATGCAACACTCAACTGCTCTTCAAGGATGATCAAGCAAAGTTGCTAAGGATAGAAGATGTTTAGAGCATGAAGACATCTTAGCAGCTCAGCACCAACTCCAACAACAACAAACAAACAACTCAACAAAGCCAGGGCCTGAAGGGTCCTTGTCTGGAGGGACTAAATGAAGTTCCAAGCCTGCTGGGCTTGAAGAGTTCCTAGGGAACTAGTGGAGTTCCAAGGCTGCTGGCCTTGAAGAGTTCTTAGTGAATCAAGTCCCAAGGTCACGGCCTTGAAGGAATCTTAGTGATTCGAGTCTTGCCGCCTTCCTTGGTGGAAACTCGCTAGTTGAAAGCGAAGAGGGGATTAGGAGCTTAAGTCTCCGAACCACTTAAAACCCTTGTGTCATTTATATTATGTTATTTACATTATGTACTATAACTGCTATAAGCACTATGTATATTTTAACCGCTTACAACTAAACTTACTCTACGAACAATGTATGTATAATTATGGATATATCAATGAAGGGATCTTTTACTTATTCCTCCTGTGCTTGAAAAGATTCTTATATTTGTCATATGTCAATCATGAACAAAATAATATAAACCGGAAAAGTTTTTGAAAGAAAAGGATCTATTCAACCCCCTTCTAGATCTATTGTGCCTCTCGAACTAACAATTGGTATCGAAGCGAGGTGTTCTCATGCTATATTCAAAAGCTAATCGCTTTGAGTCTGATCCCAGGCACTAACATTGTTCCAAACTCAGTTTAGTAGTAAGTGACTTGTTATATGCAAAAGTGCTCACACGTTGGAAATATTGTGTATAGGTAAAAATGTGTATACACCTGAAGCTGCTCAGATTGGTCCATATCCTCGATTGTTATATCAACAAGACCTATCCTAGCCTACAGTCAATCTTGTAGTCTGAAGACCAGACGAGAGAGTGAGAGCTCAAGAGACATCAATGACAAAGAATAAAGCATCCACTAGTCTGAAAGATGAAGTGGTCATATATGCTAAGAAATGCTGATCAAAAGGAGAAAAGAAGATCTTTTCAAACTCATAAGTGACCAACCAGCAACTAGGTGTTATCTTTGTAAACTCAAAGATGTCAAAGACCTTAATGCTGAGATTCTCTTGATCTACATCTTCAAGACCACGACTGATTGATTAAAGGCCAACAAGAGCAACAGCTGAAAGGAGCAAAAGTAAAAGCTATGCACATCAATACCTGAACTCAGTATATCTAAGGTAAATGACTTTTAAGTAACTGACAGTAAAAAGGTACGGTTCCTCATCATTATAATTTTATACATCAATTGCACCATCTTATGAACCATAAACAAGATGATACATCAAGAAGTCATAATCTACCTAAAAAGGTGAAGAGAAAGTAGCACGAAGATGGAAAATTCAAATGACTACAAACTTTCTCTCGACCAAGTTTTAAATTTGATGACATCTTGAAGAAAATCTGAAATAGGTCATAAGAATATCACGGACGAATGAACTTTATGAGAAGTAATCATTGTTGGTGGGTTAGTGTATATGTACTGAGCCTATGTTCTCGGTGTTTAACAACACACGTAGTATGATCGATTCTGAGAGGATCTTCACGATTTGTAGAACCGATCACCTCCATCAAATCAACTAGACACTCATAAATCGTAGAGTTGATTCCCACTCTATGAACACTTAAACACTGTGAACTTAATCCAGTAAATGATGAAACCATCATTGATAAAGAATGTGTTATTAATTGTCATATCCTACACACACTCACCCTCATGCATCTCAAAATGTATTATCATAAGATAGTTGCATGCATGAATATGTTTGTTGGTGATAAATATGATGATTATCCAAATAAGAGGAACAAGGGTTTAGAAAACTAACCTAGCAGGACCCATTTAACTATGGGTACCAAAAATAGAAACATATTTAAACCTGCAGGTACTTGGTCAGTCTGACCACACTAAGGAATGATAAAGCAGAAGACTTCAGTCAAGAAGACTCAACCAGCAGAAGGCTAAGGACTGTTTAGAGTTAAGTCTGATAAAGCTCCTATATGTCCAAGCACATCCTCAAAGACCCTCCGAGCTAACCGAATGGAGCTCACATAGTCACATAATCAAGATATATGATGACATGTCATGCAAAAAGAAGATAAAGAGGATTCTATATGCTCATATCAATAAAGACATGCTTTATGAAAAGGATCCTCAAGGGAAGCTCACAACAGAAGATCATTGAGCTTAAGACAAAAGGAGTTCATCAAAAAGCAGAACTTCTCAAATACAGGACTGTCAAAGGAAACTACATTCGTAGTTCTGTCAAATGATCGTAGAGTGATCAATCCTGAAAATACTTATCTCTACGATACAAAGAAAACTAAGCAATGATGATGATCCCAGTCAGAATGAGAAATGCTGGGCAACCTTCAAATGAACATGAAGAAGAGGGAATCACATTTTACTGATAAGACAACATCAACAATGGGGGAGCAGTGATCTGTTAAGGAATAACAACACTAATAAACCTGAAGAGATGTACCAGCTACAGAGTCCCAAAACTTTGTGGCTGATGAACCAAATGAAGATCCATAGTCAGTAGGAACTGAAAATAATATGCACACAAGCCAATCATGTTTGATGATAAAACATATACTTTGTAACAATCTTATTCATTTATTAATAAAAAGTATTAATTTATTAAAGGCTTTTAATTATCTACATGATGCTGTTTTATAATATGTGATAAACCCATAGTTTTAAGCAATGCTTTTAGAATAATGATGATGATCATTCTAATGAGATCTAAATTCTTAGAAAGCTTAAAACTAAAATAGTTCCCAATCATTGGATTACTAAATTGGGGATTAGTGAATCCGGATAGATTGGTACATCGTTAACTTGCTCATTGGATGAGGATGATTGATCTCATGATCATTTGTGTGGAGACACTAAAAGCAAGTATGTAGGTGCTTATTAGAGAATAAGTTCAATTGAGCGTTGGCTCATTAAGGAATACCTAATGGAGTTTTATTTGCTGTCAATAGGAATTCTGTAGTGATAGTAATCTGACAAGTAATCCTTGGACTTGAGATCATCATAGTATCTTATGTATGATGAGTTATACTTTGACTTATTCCTTAAGACCCTTAGGGTATATCAAAGGGTATGCTTGGGTATAATAAGTTGTACATGGAGATAATGTATGATCAATAAAGAATCTACCACTTCTAATAAAAGAAGAGAAATGTCCTGTGATTCGATAAATGACAACCCAAAGAGTCCTTGGCGGCGCGAATGAAATTAGAAAGGAGTTTCTTATTTGCATTATTTGGGGTTGTGCGTTTAAGGATCGAAATACATATAATTAAATAAAATAAGACTTGTGCGGTAATTCCATGTCTTATATTTAATTGGGATATTGTATGGTGGAAGGATTGAATTGTGCAGGTAACTATTTACTCAAAGGTTCTTTTATGATTAATGTTGAAATCTATATTATCCGGAAAGTCGTTGATCGCTAGGAGAGGCTTATCCTCATTGTAGAATAAATATTATTTATTTAAATAAATTAATTATTTAATTTATTTATTTAAATAAGATTAGAATTGTTCTAATTGATTTATTCACAACCTAGTTTAATATGGAGAACCTAAAGGGTCACACCATAAAAAGGAAGAATAATTATTTAAGAAGTTAATGGCATAATCGTAATAATATATTAAGTATATTTAATTTAATCTATGGTGATAGAATAAATTAAATAGCTTAATATTTATTATTTAATATTTTAGAAATATTAAATATAAATTAATAAGAGGAGTCTTATTAATATTATTACAATTATTATTATTTTAATTTCTAAAAGAGTTTAGGAATTAATTTAATATAAGTACTCTCATTTATTCCTAATTGGATTAGGAAGGAAAATTAGTTAAAGGAGTTTAATTAATTATCCCTAATAAGATTAGGGAGCTTAATTAATTAAAAGAATTTAATTAATTAAATAAAACCCAATTCCTTAATTGTTAAGGTGGGTTGCCCACATCTATAAATAAGAGGAGTCTTATTATGGGTGGGGGGAGTTGTTGACTTTTCAACATACGACATAATTCCAATTGTTGGGAGAGTACACCTTTTCTATAGAGATAGAAAAACTAGGGTTTAGCCAACCACCCATCTTTTGAATCTTTTTTTCTTCTTGGTGGATCACCTCTAGAGGCCAAACATTTGGGTGGCTAACGTTGGTCAAAGGAAGGAACCAAACCCGGTGGATTCAAGATTGAGCGAAAGGATTTGGAGGTGAACTTGTACGAGGAAGCTTCGATCTTCAAGGGTATGATTTATTCTTTATCTTTTCGTTTAATTAATAATTGTGCATAAAGGGTGATCCGGGTATATGGTTTGTAAATTTTTAAACTCGATTTTTTTACGCTTAGCACTTTTATGCAAATTGATTGCGTTCTTGAATATTACAAACCTAACGATGGCATCGAGCCAAACCTTTATGCAAATTATTAATTATTTTAATTTGATATGTATATTGATATGTGTTTAGAACAATTTAATTGGGCATAATTTTATTGTTTAAAATTTAATATAAAAAAAAAAAAAAAACGAAACTGTTTTATTTTTTATCGTAAATCACGCCAAAAATCGGAAAATGGAAATTAAATAGCTTATATTCTTGCACGGAAAACAAAACAAAAAAAAAAAAACAAAAGTTCCAAAGACACGAAAATCGAGAAGATTAGTTAATGATTGGCATGATTGGCCATGATGGCTAATGATGCGTGATAAGTTAATGATTGGCATGATTGGCCAATGATTGTTAATGATGGCATGGACGCAAATCAAAATTTGTGGCTAAATAAAGGAGATTACAGATTTTTTTTTTTTTAGAATGAATCCTTTTTTTTTAAGGGCCACGGTTAGTTTATTATATACGGATATTATATATATATATATATATATCTTTATTAATATATATATATATATATATTTTAATTATTTTATAATTAAAATAAAAGTTTATTTTAATTTTAAAATAAAAGTTTTATTTTAATATTAAAATATAAAGTTTATTTTAATTTTAAAATTAAATTTCATGCTAACTAATTAGAGTTGGAATTGGATACCATGATAACTAATTGGAGTTGAAATTGGATTCTATGTTTTCTAAAATAAAGGAGTTTATTTGTGAATAGGAAAGTGAATCCATGTTTCCTTAAATAAAGGAGTTTATTTAGATATGAAATAGGATTTCATATTATTCAAAATAAAAGAGTTTATTTGTGAATAGGAAAGAAAATCCGTATTTCCTTAAATAAATGAGTTTATTTAGATATGGAATAAGATTTCATATTATTCAAAATAAAAGAGTTTATTTGTGGATAGGAAAGATAATCCGTGTTTCCTTTAATAAAGATTTTTTTTTAACATGGAATTGGATTCCATAATTAATTAAAATAAAAGAGTTTATTTTAATTAAAGATTTTTTTATATATATGGAATTGGATTCCATAATTAAGTAAAATAAAGGAGTTTATTTTGATTAAATATTTTGATTAAAATAAAATAGTTTATTTTATTCAAAAATTAGATAAATTAAAATAAAATAGTTTTATTTTGATTTAAATTTGGATTAAAATAAAGGAGTTTATTTTGATTCAAAATTAGATTTTATACTAACTAAATTTGCCCATTAAATGATATCAATATATATATTAAATGTTTATTATTCATAAGATGAATGTTATTTATTGATGCGTATGATGATGTGTATGATAATAAATGGGATTGATTATGGACTATTGACCCGATGCGATTGGATTTTATTTTAGTTGGATGCATGAATGTATGGGTTTTATTAAATGGGGTTCTGCGTACCTCGTTTTCTCTAATTTTTCTGAATGTAAATTCTATCTCCCTCCTAGGTACTTCCCCTTGACTGCTGATCAAGGTTTCTATTTATTTTAAATAGTTGTGTAATAGGAATAGTTAGAATTAATTTTAGAAAATTAGAGATCAAAAAAAGAAAGAATGGCGCTTGAAGACCCGTTTGTAATGGAGCCCGGGTTTAAATGTAATAGTTATATTTAAATATTATTTCTTGCACCCCTAGGGTTTGACCTTTTGGTTCACTTGGTGGCTCTAGTGAACCAAACTAGAATAAAAGTTCATAATCAATCCGGGTAGAATATAGTATTCTATATGTGCAAATGCGTATACTATATATATTATATATTATGCAAACATGCTTCACATGTTCATTAATATGACACGTATTTTATATATATATATGTAAATGCCATTGCGCTAAACAAGATGAGACAAATTAATAACAAACCCCTCAATTTTTTATATTAAGTCCTAAGCGTTCAAAGATATTTGGAATATCGAACGTAAGCCTTCTAGCATGATAAAATTAATAGAGTATTAAATATTTTATATGAGTTTGTTGTGTCACCACAAGGCAAGTATTAAGTATTTAAGATGTTAATTTATCACATTTGATGCTTATAAAGAAAATTGAACAATATTGTTTTGTTGTGTCACCACAAGGATGATATTTTTCTTTTGAATATATGGAGTGCTAGGTCGGACTTAACTTGGATAATTTTGATTCGGATGTGCCACCACTGATCAAAATAATCTAAGAGGCAAAATACAAGGAGTTGCATAGTTGATGTAATTGACAAAAGTTGTCTACCTATTTATTTATATATAGTTTGTTGTGTCACCACAAGGCTATATACATTTGAAATGGGATCCTTATTCTCACTAGCAAATCTTTAATTAGATTTTTAGGAACTATATAAGTGAGGGTAATATAGTTTGAAGAAAATAGTGGGAGATACCAATTTAAAACAAGACCTAAATTATTTTGGTAATTAATAAAAAGAATGTATGTTAAAATGTTGTTAATTACAAATTCATTTACTGAAATTTTACAATGTCTAAATTACTATCACTTTAAAGCGTATTAGATGCTAAGTTAATCGGGCCAATTATTAAGCGGATTGGTTAAGGAAATTGAGAATAGTTCTCATAGTTGAAAAGCTATCTTATGTCCTTAATACGCTTATCCTGCATGAATGGTTGCGAACAATGCCTCTGAGGAGGAAGAGATTGCTACTTTTAGAAAGTGGCAAGATGATGCCACAATTGGCTCGATGCATCATGCTCGCATCCATGAGTAACGAGCTTGACGTCGGCGTGAAACTATGGATGCTCCTACTATATTCCTACACATCAAGTAGTTGATGGTGAGGAAAGTAAGGCCGATAGATATCGAGATATCTAAGGAGCTCTTCGATCTAGAATGACCAGATGACACTATAAATGCAGATAAAAGTCCTTAACATAATCAATTTGATTGATCAATTAAGACAACCGGTTTTGTCATGGATGGAGAGTTGAGCCAAGATTTGATCTTGCACTCACTCTCGAACTCCTTTCACAATTGTTGTGAATTTTCATATGGATAAAGCTAGATATCGACCATTGATTTGCTTAACGTGTTGAAAATTGTTGAGAGTCACTTTCCATCCAAGAAAGAACAAGTCTTCTTGGTAGGGGCCAAATGATCTTCAAAAAGGAAGAACGATTCAAAGAAGGTAAATAGAAAGGCATAAACAAAGGATAATAAGAACAATCTTGATATTGGATAGCAAAGGAGCTTGCTTCCTTTGCTATAAGCACAGACACTTGGAAAGAAATCTGCGAGAAGCATCTTGCGAGGCTAACCAAAGAAGCTTAGTGAAGTTTCTTCAAATACGATTTTGTTCATGATTTAAATAAATTTTTCTTTAAGTCGAGGTTCTACTTGGGTATTGGATACCGACTTTGGTTATCATAAATATAGATTTATGATGGGACCAAGCGAAGTAGAAAGCTAAACAAATATAAGTTATCCTATGTGAAGAAATGTAGCAAAGGTTGCCATATTAGCCATGTAAACTTATAGTTTAGCAATGCCTACTGAAGCAAATCTATTTAAGTCGATAAGTTGTTATTGTATTCCAGTTCTTGTTAAAAATATTATTTCTATTTTATTGTTGGACAATGAAATCTTTGGTATTATAATTAAGAACAATTGTTGTTCTATTTATAATAATAATGTTTTGTATAGGACTGGAATATCACTTAATGGATTTTGTATACTTGACTTACGTGAAAATAATTTTACAAATTGAACAAACTAGTATAAGAAAAGGAGATGATCATTCAAAGAGTTGAATGTGTGTATTTGCTGAAATACAAGTGTGAATTATTTGAAAGGTTCAAAGAATTCAGAAGTGAAACAAATTGGCAAAGTATTAGGATTCTTTGATCGGATCAAGGAAGGAATACTTGTGCAATAAGTTTCTAAATCATCTCAAATGGTTTTCTCATAATGGACGCCTCCTGATACGCAATAATTGATTGATGTATCTAAAAGGAAAAATCATACCTTGTTGGACATAGTGCGGTGGACCATAATGATTTTACCGACATTCCAAAGATATCTTACGGGATAATGTCCTAGAAATGGTACGCATATCTACTGAAAAGGTAACCTCAAAATCCAGCTCAAAACTCCATAAAAGTTATGGACGGGAGGATTCTAATCTTAAGTATGTTAAGATAAGGGTTGTCCAACTTATGTGAAAAAGTTTGAAGGATAAGCTTGGGACAAGATTTGACATGTACTGATTTGTGGGACATCCTAAAGTAAGTTTAGGGTATATGTTCTATAATTCTACTTAGCAAAAGGTGTTTATTGAAACACCACCTTCTAAGATAAAGGTGTTTATCATTGAAGGGCTAGTGGGAGGATAATAGATCTTGAAGAGTTCAAGAACCACAAAACACTATAAGTCAAATAAGAGGAACCTATAGATAGACTATTGTAACACAAATAATCAGAATGCGGAATAGTAAGAAGATACCTAGGAGGTAAGGATTCATCATAGATGATGATGATGAGGTACACATCATAGAAGATGATGATCCAGTTGTTAGGTTTGTAATATTCATAACGCAATCAAATTGCAAAAAAATAATGCTAAGCGTAAAAATCAGTTTAAAAATTTTACAAACCATATACGGATCACCCTTTACGCACAATTATTAATTAAAAAAAGATAAAGAATAAAAATCATACCCTTGAAGATCGAGCTTCCTCGGTACAAGTTCACCTCCAAATCCTTTTCGCGTTCAATCTTGAATCCACCGGTTTGGTTCCTTCCTTTGATCAACGTTAGCCACCCAAATGTTTGGCCTCTAGAGGTGATCCACGAGAAGAAGAAAATTCAAGAAGAGGTGGTTGGCTAAACCCTAGTTTTCTATCTCTATGAAAGCGTGTGTCTCAACAAATTAGAATTATGTCGTTGTTGTAAAAGTCAACAACCTCCATTACACCATAATAAGACTCCTCTTATTTATATGATGTGCAAACCCATCTTAACAATTAAGGAATTGGGTTTTATTTAATTAATTAAATTCTTTTAATTAATTAAGCTCCCTAATCTTATTAGGGATAATTAATTAAACTCCTTTAACTAATTTTCCTTCCTAATCCAATTAGGAATAAATGAGAGTACTTATATTAAATTAATTCCTAAACTCTTTTAGAAATTAAAATAATAATAATTGTAATAATATTAATAAGACTCTCTTATTAATTTATATTTAATATTTCTAAAATATTAAATAATAAATATTAAGCTATTTAATTTATTCTATCACCATAGATTAAATTAAATATACTTAACATATTATTACGATTATGCCATTAACTTCTTAAATAATTATTCTTCCTTTTATGGTGTGACCCTTTAGGTTCTCCATATTAAACCTAGGTTGTGAATAAATCAATTAGAACAATTCTAATCTTATTTAAATAAATAAATTAAATAATTAATTTATTTAAATAATATTTATTCTACAATAGGGATAAGCCTTCCTAGCGATCAACGACTTTCCGGATAATATAGATTTCAACATTAATCATAAAAGAACCTTTGAGTAAATAGTTACCGCATACAATTCAATCCTTCCACCATACTGATGTCCCAATTAAATATAAGACATGGAATTACTTGTCAAGTCTTATTTTATTTAATTATATGTATTTCGATCCTTAAATGCATAACACTAAATAATGCAAATTAGAAACTCCTTTCTAATTTCATTACGCCTTAACCAAGGACTACTCTGGGTTGTCATTTATCGAATCACATAGACATTTCTCTTCTTTTATTAGAAGTGGTAGATTCTTTATTGATCATACATTATCTCCATGCATAACTTATTATACCCAAGCATACCCTTTGATATACCCTAAGGGTCTTAAGGAATAAGTCAAAGTATAACTCATCATACACAAGATACTATGATGATCTCAAGTCCAAGGATTACTTGTCTACTATCACTACAGAAATTCCTATTGACGAAGCAAATAAAACTCCATTAGGTATTCCTTAGCGAGCCAATGTTCGGTTGAACTTATTCTCTAATAAGCACCTACATACTTGCTTTTGTGTCTCCACACAAATGATCATGAGATCAATCATCCTCATCCAATGAAAGCAACAACGTATGTACCAATCTATCCGATTCACTAATCCCCAATTTAGTAATCCAATGATTGGGAACTATTTTAGTTTTTAAGCTTTCTAAGAATTTAGATCTCATTAGAATGATCATCATCATTATTCTAAAAGCATTGCTTAAAACTATGGGTTTATCACATATTATAAAACAGCATCCTGTAGATAATTCAAAGCCTTTAATAAATTAATACTTTTTATTAATAAATGAATAAGATTGTTACAAAGTATATGCTTTATCATCAAACATGATTGGCTTGTGTACATACTACTTTCAATCTCCCACTTGCACTAAAGCCAATCGTCATGGTAACTCATACTCTTCTTCTCTAAGTGACGATTATCCTGCTATTGGATAAGCTTTAGTTAATGGATATGTAATGTTGTTCATGAGAGTCCACTATCTCTATAGTGATTTCCCATCTTTCAATGATTCTAATAATCAAATGAAAGTGCCACAACACATGTTTAGATCCAAGATGAGACTTAGGAACTATTCCTAGTTCTGTAATGAACTTTTAATCCAAACAATCAACTTGCAGCTTCATTTATAACTATATACTTTGTTTTTATCACTAAACCAACAACTCTTTCTTTGTTTGGAACCTTTCCAATTCAACGCACCAATTTGTTCAAGATAATGCTTTACCTTAAAGTGGATTTTACGTCATCTTAGTGCATCTGAAAAACTTGAGTCATTAAGCCCTCTAGTTTTAATTTAGACCCACCATGAATATGATCACATCCTTAGTGCCGATTAAGCACTTTAAGATGTTTTTCACTAACTCATAGTGAACTTCTCCATAATATGACTGATCAACATCAGGTCTCGTACATTTCATTGCATGCATGATAGTTACTCATGTGATCTCTCTTTTGGAGTCTGTGGGGACTATTAGGAGAGATACACTCCATAGCTCATCGACATGAGACAACTCTTGGAGTTTTCCATGCTAAACGACTTTAGCATCAAATGAATATACGTGCCTTGGGTTAAGTCGAGCATCCTCTTGAATCTATCTATATAGATTTGCATCCCCAATTAAGATACTCTTCCCAAATCATTCGTGGAGGAATTTTTAGACAACATTATCTTTACTGATTGTAGCATTGGTATGTAATTCCTCATCCGTAGTATATCAACATATAATACTAGAAATGTCACGATGCTCCCACTGACCCTTTTGTACACACTAGAAGTCTTACCTCATCGAATGTAACTCTGGATCATCATCTTCTATGATGTGTACCTCATCATCATCATCCATGATGAATCCATACCTCCTAGGTATCTTTGGTACTATTCAGTTTACGATTCGGGTTGTGGTATAATAGAATTCTATCTACGTGTTCCTCTTATTTGACTTATAGTGTTTTGTGGTTCTTGAACTTTTCAAGATCTATTATCCTCCCACTAGCCCCTTTAATGATAAACACCTTTATCTTAGAAGGCGGTGTTTCACAATAAACACCTTTTCTTTGTTTGGGATTATAGAACATATGCCCTAAACTTACTTTAGGATGTCCCACAAATCATACATGTCAAATTTTGTCCCAAGCTTATCCTTTGAAACCTATTCACATAAGTTGGACAACCCTTATCTTAACATACTTAAGATTAGGAATCCTCCTATCCATAACTTTTATGGAGTCTTGGGCCTAATTTTGAGGTTACCTTTTTCGTAGATATCACGACCATTTCTAGGACATGATCCTGTAAGGATCTTTGGAATACTGGTAAAATCATTTTGGACCGCACCATGTCCAACAAGGTACGATTTTCATTCAGATACATCAATCAATTATTGCGTGTCGATGTGTCCATTATGAGAAAACCATTTGAGATGATCTAGAAACTTATTGCACAAGTATTTATTCCTTGATCCAATCAAAGAATCTTAATACATTGCCAATTTGTTTCACTTCAAATTCTTTGAACCTTTCAAATAATTCACACTTGTATTTCAAAGAAATACATATATTCAACTCTTTGAATGATCATCTCCTTTTCTTATACTAATTTGTTCAATATGCAAAATTATTTTCATGTAAGTCAAGTATACAAAATTTATTAAGTAATATTCCGATTCTATACAAAACATTATTATTATAAATAGAACAACAATTGTTCTTAATTATAATACCAAAGATTTCATTGTCCAACAATAAAATGGAAATAATGTTTTCAACGAGAACTAAAATACAATAACAACTTATTGACTTAATAGATTTGCCCGTAGCAGCGATCTTAAACTATAAGTTTCTATGGCTAATGTTGCAACCTTTGCTTCATTTCCCACACATAGGATTACTTATACTTGTTTAGCTTTCTACTTCTTACATTTGGTCCTTCATAAATTTATATTTATGATAACCAAAGTCGGTATCCAATACCCAAGTAGAACCTTGACTTAAAAAAAAATTTATTTCAATCATGAACAAAAATCGTATTATGGCAAAACTTCACTAAGCTTCTTTGGTTAGCCTCTGCAAGATGCTTCTCAGATTTCTTTTCGGTGTCCAGGCTTATTGCGGTGGAAGCAAACTCCTTTCTTATCTCAGATCGATTTTGTTCTTATTATCCTTTGTTTATGCCTTTCTATTTACCTTCTTTGAATCGTTCTTCTTTTCAAAAGATCCTTTGGCCCCTACCAGTAAGACTTTGTTTTTCTTGTTTGGAAAGTGACTCTCAACATTTTTCAACACGTTAAGCAAATCAGCGAGGCTGATATCTAGCTTGTTTATATGAAAAATTCACAACAATTGTGAAAGGAGTCCGGGAGTGAGTGCAAGATCAAATCTTGGCTCAACTCTCCATACATGGCAAAACTCGTTGTCCTAATTGATCAATCAAATTGATAATATTAAGGACTTTTATCTGTACTGTAGTGTCATCGGTCATTCTAGATCGGAAGAGCTCCTTAGATATCTGATATCTATCAGTCCTACTTTCCTCACCATTATCTACTTGATGTGCAGGAATATAGTAGAAGCATCCATAGTTTCATCTTGTGGCGTCAAGCTCGTTACTCGTGGATGCGAGCATGATGCATTGAGCCAATTTGTGCATCATCTTGCCACTTTCTAAAAGTAGCAATGTCTTCCTCGGAGGCATTATGCGCAACCATTCTTGAGGATATAGGCGTATTAAGGACATAAGATAGCTTTTCACTATGAGAACTATTCTCAAATTCCTTAACCAATCTGTTTAATTCGGTTTGGTTAAATTTAGCATCTAATATGCTTCGCAGTTGATAGTAATTTTAGACATTGTAAAATTACGTAAATGAATTTGTAATTAACAACATTTTAACATACATTCTTTTATTAATTACCAAAATAATTTAGGTCTTGTTTTAAATTGGTATCTCCACTATTTTCTTCAAACTATATTACCTCACTTATATAGTTCTAAGAAAATCTAATTATAGATTTGCTAGTGAGAATAAGGATCCCATTTCAAATGTATATAGCCTTGTGGTGACACAACAAACTATATATAAATAAATAGGTAGACAACTTTTGTCAATTACATCAACTATCTGAACTCCTTTTCTTTTTGCCTCTTAGATTATTTTGATCAGTGGTGGCACATCCAAATCAAAATTATCCAAGTTAAGTCCGACCTAGCACTCCATATATTCAAAAAGAAAAATATCATCCTTGTGGTGACACAACAAAAACAATATTGTTCAATTTTCTTTATAAGCATCAAATGTGATAAATTAACATCTTAAATACTTAATACTTGCCTTGTGGTGACACAACAAACTCATATTAAATATTTAATACTCTATTAATTTTATCATGCTAGAAGGCGACGTTCGATATTCCAAATATCTTTGAACGCTTAGGACTTAATATAAAAATTGAGGGGTTTGTTATTAATTTGTCTCATCTTGTTTAGCGCTGCACGTATATATATATATAAAATACGCGTTATATTAATGAACATGCGAAGCATGTTTGCATAATATATAATATATATATATATAGCATGCATATAGAATACTATATTCTACTCGGATTGATTATGGACTTTTATTCTAGTTTGGTTCACTAGAGCCACCAAGTGAACCAAAAGGTCAAACCCCCAGGGGTGCAAGAAATAATATTTAAATATAACTATTACATTTAAACCCGGCTCCATTACAAACGGGTCTTCAAGCGCTTTCTTGTCCCTTGATCTCTAATTCTTCAAAATAATTCTAAATATTCCTATTACAAAACTATTTAAAATAAATAGAAACCTTGATCGTGATCGAGGGAAATACATAGGAGGAGATAGAATTTACATTAAGAAAAATTAGAGAAGGCGCAGTCTGTGAGACCCCATTTAATAAAACCCATACATTCATGCATCCAACTAAAATAAAATCCAATCACATTGGTCAATAGTCCATAATCAATCCCATTTATTATCATACACATCATCATATGCATCAATAAATAACATTCATCTTATGAATAATAAACATTTAATATATATATTGATATCATTTAATGGGCAAATTTAGTTAGTATAAAATCTAATTTTGAATTAAAATAAACTCCTTTATTTTAATCCAAATTTAAATCAAAATAAAACTATTTTATTTTAATTTATCCAATTTTGAATAAAATAAACTATTTTATTTTAATCAAAATATTTAATCAAAATAAACTCCTTTATTTTAATTAATTATGGAATCCAATTCCATATAAAAAAAAAATCTTTAATTAAAATAAACTCTTTTATTTTAATTAATTATGGAATCCAATTCCATGTAAAAAATCTTTTATTAAAGGAAACACGGATATTCTTTCCTATTCACAAATAAACTCCTTTATTTTGAATAATATGAAATCTTATTTCATATTTAAATAAACTCCTTTATTTAAGGAAACATGGATTCTCTTTCCTATTCACAAATAAACTCTTTTATTTTGAATAATATGAAATCTTATTTCATATCTAAACAAACTCCTTTATTTAAGGAAAGATGGATTTACTTCCCTATTCACAAATAAACTCCTTTATTTTAGGAAAAATAAAATCCAATTTCAACTCCAATTAGTTATTATGGAATTCAATTCCAACTCTAATTAGTTAGCATGAAATTCAAATTTTAAAATTAAAATAAAGCTATTATTTTAAAATTAAAATAAACTTTTTATTTTAAAATTAAAATAAACTTTTAATTTTAATTATAAAATAATTAAAATATTAAGATATATATATATATATATAACTATATATATATGGGTATATATATATATATATTTTTTTTTTTTTATATAAACCTAATATATATATATATATATATATTAACATATTTTACTATATATATATATATATATATATATATATATATCCATCCATCCGTGCTTTTCCCAAAAAAAAATACGCATTAATATTTTTTTTTTTTTAACATATTTCCGTGCATACTTCATTCATTTTGTAGATTTAAAATGCAAAAAAAAAAATGGCGATATCACGTTGCTGCAACTTTTGATTTTCGATTTTTTTTTTTTTTTTTTAAGTTTTATACAATAAAATTATGCCCAATTAAATTGTTCTAAACACATATCAATATAAAATTAAATCAACAATTAATAATTTGCATAAAGGTTTGGCTCGATGCCATTTATTAGGTTTGTAATATTCATAACGCAATCAAATTGCAAAAAAATAATGCGAGCGTGTAAAAATCGAGTTTAAAATTTTACAAACCATATACGGGATCACCCTTTATGCACAATTATTAATTAAACGAAAAGATAAAGAATAAATCATACCCTCGAAGATCGAGCTTCCTCAGGTACAAGTTCACCTCCAAATCCTTTCGCGTTCAATCTTGAATCCACCGGGTTTGGTTCCTTCCTTTGATCAACGTTAGCCACCCAAATGTTTGGCCTCTAGAGGTGATCCACCAAGGAAGAAGAAAATTCAAGAAAAAGGGTGGTTGGCTAAACCCTAGTTTTTCTATCTCTATAGAAAGGGTGTACTCTCCCAACAAATTGGAATTATGTCGTTGTTGTAAAAGTCAACAACCTCCATTACACCCATAATAAGACTCCTCTTATTTATAGATGTGGGCAACCCATCTTAACAATTAAGGAATTGGGTTTTATTTAATTAATTAAATTCTTTTAATTAATTAAGCTCCCTAATCTTATTAGGGATAATTAATTAAACTCCTTTAACTAATTTTTCTTCCTAATCCAATTAGGAATAAATGAGAGTACTTATATTAAATTAATTCCTAAACTCTTTTAGAAATTAAAATAATAATAATTGTAATAATATTAATAAGACTCCTCTTATTAATTTATATTTAATATTTCTAAAATATTAAATAATAAATATTAAGCTATTTAATTTATTCTATCACCATAGATTAAATTAAATATACTTAACATATATTATTACGATTATGCCATTAACTTCTTAAATAATTATTCTTCCTTTTATGGTGTGACCTTTTAGGTTCTCCATATTATTAACCTATTGTGAATAAATCAATTAGAACAATTCTAATCTTATTTAAATAAATAAATTAAACAATTAATTTATTTAAATAATATTTATTCTACATATAGGATAAGCCTCCCTAATGATCAACGACTTTCCGGATAATATAGATTTCAACATTAATCATAAAAGAACCTTTGAGTAAATAGTTACCGTCTAATTCAATCCTTCCACCATACAATGTCCCAATTAAATATAAGACATGGAATTACTATCAAGTCTTATTTTATTTAATTATATGTATTTCGATCCTTAAATGCATAACACCAAATAATGCAAATTAGAAACTCCTTTCTAATTTCATTCGCTTTTAACCAAGGATCTTTGGGTTGTCATTTATCGAATCACATAGGACATTTCTCTTCTTTTATTAGAAGTGGTAGATTCTTTATTGATCATACATTATCTCCATGTATGACTTATTATACCCAAGCATACCCTTTGATATACCCTAAGGGTCTTAAGGAATAAGTCAAAGTATAACTCATCATACACAAGATACTATGATGATCTCAAGTCCAAGGATCACTTGATTTACTATCACTACTACAGAATTCCTATTGACAGCAAATAAAACTCCATTAGGTATTCCTTAATGAGCCAATGTTCGGTGAACTTATTCTCTAATAAGCACCTACATACTTGCTTTAGTGTCTCCACACAAATGATCATGAGATCAGTCATCCTCATCCAATGAGCAAGCAACGTATGTACCAATCTATCCGGATTCACTAATCCCCAATTTAGTAATCCAATCATTATTCTAAAAGCATTGCTTAAAACTATGGGTTTATCACATATTATAAGACAGCATCATGTAGATAATTCAAAGCCTTTAATAAATTAATACTTTTTATTAATAAATGAATAAGATTGTTACAAAGTATATGCTTTATCATCAAACATGATTGGCTTGTGTGCATACTACTTTCACCAGTTACATACGATGAGGTACGATGAGGTAAGAGTTCTAGTATGTACAAAAGGGACAGTGGGAGCGCCGTGACATTCCTAATATTATATGTTGATATACTACGGATAAGGAATGACATACTAATGCTACAATCAGTAATGATAAAATTGTCTAAACATTCCTCCATGAATGATTTGGGAAGAGTATCGTTATTGGGGATATAAATCTATATAGATAGATTTAAGAGGATGCTCGACTTAACCCAAGGAACGTATATTCATTTGATGCTAAAGTCGTTTAGCATGGCAAACTCCAAGAGATGTCTCATGTCGATGAGCTATGGAGTGTATCTCTTTATAGTCCCCACGACTTACGAAAAGAGAGATCGCATGAGTGATATCATATATGCAATGAAATATACAAGACCTAATGTTGATCGGTCATATTTCGGAGAAGATCAACGTAAAGACGTTGAAAACATCTTAAAGTTCTTAACCCAAGCACTAAGGATGTGAGCATACATGGTGGGTCCGAATTAAAACTAGAGGGCTTTACAGACTCAAGTTTTTCGCATGCACCAAGACAACCAAAAATCCACTTTAAGGTAAAGTGTTACCATGATCGATGGTGCGTTGAATTTGAAAGGTTCCAAACAAAGAAAGAGTTCTTTGGTTTAGTGATAAAGACAAAGTATATAGCTATAAATGAAGTCTGCAAGTTGATTGTTTGGATTAAAGTTCATTACGTAACTAGAATAGTTCTTAACTCTCATCTTGAATCTAAACATGTGTTGTGGCACTATCATTTGATTATTAGAATCATTGAAAGATGGGAAATCACTATAGAGATAGTGGACTCTCAAAGAACAACATTACATATCCATTAACTAAAGCTTATCCAATGCCAGGATAATCGCAATCCAGGAGAGAAGAAAGATATAAGATACCATGACGATTGGCTTTAGTGCAAGTGGGAGATTGAAAGTAATATGCACACAAAGCCAATCATGTTTGATGATAAAACATATACTTTGTAACAATCTTATTCATTTATTAATAAAAAGTATTAATTTATTAAAGGCTTTTAATTATCTACATGATCTTTTTTTATAATATGTGATAAACCCATAGTTTTAAGCAATGCTTTTAGAATAATGATGATGATCATTCTAATGAGATCTAAATTCTTAGAAAGCTTAAAACTAAAATAGTTCCCAATCATTGGATTACTAAATTGGGGATTAGTGAATCCGGATAGATTGGTACATACGTTGCTTTTCATTGGATGAGGATGATTGATCTCACGATCATTTGTGTGGAGACACTAAAGCAAGTATGTAGGTGCTTATTAGAGAATAAGTTCACCGAACGTGGCTCGCTAAGGAATACCTAATGGAGTTTTATTTGCTTCGTCAATAGGAATTCCTGTAGTGATAGTAGACAAGTAATCCTTGGACTTGAGATCATCATAGTATCTTATATATGATGAGTTATACTTTGACTTATTCCTTAAGACCCTTAGGGTATATCAAAGGGTATGCTTGGGTATAATAAGTTGTGCACGGAGATAATGTATGATCAATAAAGAATCTACCACTTCTAATAAAAGAAGAGAATGTCCTATGTGATTCGATAAATGACAACCCAAGTAGTCCTTGGCATTAGCGTAATGAAATTAGAAAGGAGTTTCTAATTTGCATTATTTGGGGTCATGCATTTAAGGATCGAAATATATATAATTAAATAAAATAAGACTTGATGATAATTCCATGTCTTATATTTAATTGGGACATTGTATGGTGGAAGGATTGAATTGTATTGGTAACTATTTACTCAAAGGTTCTTTTATGATTAATGTTGAAATCTATATTATCCGGAAAGTCGTTGATCGCTGGGAGGCTTATCCCTATTGTAGAATAAATATTATTTATTTAAATAAATTAATTATTTAATTTATTTATTTAAATAAGATTAGAATTGTTCTAATTGATTTATTCACAACCGGTTTAATATGGAGAACCTAAAGGGTCACACCATAAAAAGGAAGAATAATTATTTAAGAAGTTAATGGCATAATCGTAATAATATAAATTAAGTATATTTAATTTAATCTATGGTGATAGAATAAATTAAATAGCTTAATATTTATTATTTAATATTTTAGAAATATTAAATATAAATTAATAAGAGGAGTCTTATTAATATTATTACAATTATTATTATTTTAATTTCTAAAAGAGTTTAGGAATTAATTTAATATAAGTACTCTCATTTATTCCTAATTGGATTAGGAAGGAAAATTAGTTAAAGGAGTTTAATTAATTATCCCTAATAAGATTAGGGAGCTTAATTAATTAAAAGAATTTAATTAATTAAATAAAACCCAATTCCTTAATTGTTAAGGTGGGTTGCCCACATCTATAAATAAGAGGAGTCTTATTATGGGTGGGGGAGTTGTTGACTTTTTCAACATACGACATAATTCCAATTGTTGGGAGAGTACACCCTTTCTATAGAGATAGAAAAACTAGGGTTTAGCCAACCACCCATCTTTTTGAATCTTTTTCTTCCTTGGTGGATCACCTCTAGAGGCCAAACATTTGGGTGGCTAACGTTGGTCAAAGGAAGGAACCAAACCCGGTGGATTCAAGATTGAACGCGAAAGGATTTGGAGGTGAACTTGTACCGAGGAAGCTCGATCTTCAAGGTATGATTTATTCTTTATCTTTTCGCTTAATTAATAATTGTGCATAAAGGGTGATCCGGGTATATGGTTTGTAAATTTTTTAAACTCTGATTTTTACACGCTTCCGCACTTTTATGCAATTTGATTGCGTTCTTGAATATTACAAACCTAACAGGAACATCTAAAAACGTACTACTGATAACCCTTCAGCCATCCAATCCATAATTGTGAAGTGCCTACGATCAAACATATGATCGTAGTATAAGAGCATGAGGACACCACGATTTCAGCAATGAAGATATCAAGAGCTGGTAGAAAACCTCCCCACCAGAAAAGATTTAATGAGATGTTATTACAAATCATTGCCATAACACTTCATCTGGAAAATGCCCCAGGGACAAACCTGACCCATAGCTCACTCTAAGAGGTTGGCCCTTCCTGAGCTACCTTATTCCAGAAGGAATGCTTGATCTAGTTCATCTCAAAAGAACCAAGTCAGTCAACGATCGTAGAGTTGAGTTTGAAGAGAACTAAACAATCGTAGTGCAACCTCAACGATCGTAGCAAAACCTCAGCGATCGTAGAATACAACTCAACGATCGTAGTCCTACCAAAGGGTACTCAAGTTTACAAGGAGCTTGGAAAATGAGATATTTGCTAAACTATTCAAGTTAAGGAGATAAGTTCGAATACATCAGTGATTGAGCTATGCTGCATCAAAAAAAGGAGAAAAGACAAAGCCATCCACTGTAGCATCTCTTAAAAGTTGATCGTTGAGTCAACAAAGGGAATCGTAGAGTTCACAGCTGACTTATCATGCTACTCTACGAATCAAAAGTTCAACAATCAAAGCCACGACAATTAAACGTCCACTCTTCTGATAACTGAAAAGTTGTGAGGAGTTACAGTTTATTACTGGGCGACGTGCAACCAATGGACAGTTGACACATCACTGAGTGTGTAGAGTTAGAAGGAACTGCTATAAAGAAAATTTCAAATCTGCAGACAGTTACCAAAAGATATCGAACCTTTCTCCTCCCATTTTCAAACCCTGAAAGCTTTTCAAGAGCAAAATCGAGCTAACCCTCCGAGCCTTACCAAATCACGAATGACCATCTCTCATAAACCTCTAAAATCAAACACCCACGGTCTTGAGCTATTCAAATAGAGAACTGGAAAGTTATCACCGGCATTCAGCTCGGAACCAAATCGTTTGAGAAATCTTAGAAGAAGTTCAGGGACATACTTGAACTCGTGAAGAAAGCTGGGTTTTCACAATGTCTTGAGGCTCGTGTGTACATTGACCTAGTTAAAGAATTCTACTCAAACGTCTCCATAAATTCTGGAACTCTGTCTACCAAGGTTAAAGGTCAGACTCTGAAGCTGAAATCCTCTAACCTAAATCAATGCCTAGGTTTTCCTAACCAAGGGCTAAAGAACCTTGAAGATGTCAACACTGAACAAGCAAAGGAGTTGATGGGATACCAAAAAAACCCTAGTTTCAAGGACATGAAGAAGAAGGAGTTTCCTGAAGAATATGAGTTCCTAGCGGAAATTGTTGGAAAGTGCATACTGTGCAAAAACACTGCACATAATACAATGATTGACCAACAACTGGAGATAATGTCAGCTATAGTTTTGAAGAAACAAATTGACTTTGGAGCTATCTTGTTCGATCAAATCTCCAAATGGGCAGAGAAGGCTGAGAAAAAGAAATCCACTGAAAAGCCCCTGACCAAGGTGTTTCATGGAAGGCTGCTGTAAGACCCCAACTTATTATAAATAAAATCGAATTTCCTCTAATTATATTTGTGAATAATAAGGTATTAATTTGATATAATTCTCTGATTATGGTTGAAATGTGCAAATTTTGCAAAATATGCAAGTGTTTATAAAATAATCATTGTTGTCGGGGAATATTCGTTTGGTCGTGGAATATTCTTGTTGTCGGGGAATATTCAAATGACAACCACAAATCATTTAAGGGCCCCATAATGTAACAACTGTTTATGAAGAAAATGACAAGTTTGAGTTTTTATAAATAATGGCGTAGTTGTTACCGTTAACACTGTTGGAATACCCGGTGGTTAAAATACGAATACGCGTGGATGCACAGTATTGATGAATTATTGATCCTTACGTAAGAAGGCACTACTCAATAATTGTTACGATGAGTTATTGCTTAATATTTATTTTATTGATTTAATAATTGCTGCGTTGATATTTTATATTATTGTTATTTCAATAATTGTCACAAAGACAAGATTTCCCATTATCGATTAATAATTCATATTATTTGAATAATATTATAAGATAGCATTATTGGCAATGTCTAAAAAAGTTACTCATCAAGGAGAGGTTTGGTCACCTAATTGCGGCGCCAATAAGGAGAAATTCTTATTGAAAGCCCCTCTTTCTTGGGAACTACCGTCATCATCATAAATGTGATTACGTAATATTATTTGTGAATAATTAATTATTGATTCATATGATAAGGAAATATTTATTTTATGAGGATATAAATGTTGGATATATTTATTGTGGTTAAAAATGAAGGAGTTAATGTTGAGGTGTTTTATCGATTTTTTTTGAATGAAGGTATTAAAAATTAAACCAAAGATTTTTGAGATATATTGTGTGAGTTATAATTTTAATCCGAATCTGGATCGTTGTAATTTTTGGATATGTTATACATATATAAGTTGAGTATATGTCCACAAATTTTGAACCGTTAAAAATGAACGATGATTTGTTATGACTTTTAAGAGGTGACCGATTCGAAATTAGGTTTATAAATGATTTTGGTAGAAAATTCTAGAATTGAGTGGGCCCCACTTGTGGTTGGTGAAGAAATGTGCTGAATTTATTTCAAATGTGGTGGGTGGGAATAGTAGCGAGTAAAAGCCATCGTGTTCAGCAGTCAAGTCTCGCTAACATTTTCCTATAAATAGAGGCTAAGTTAGAATTAAAAATCACACCGTAAATAAGTTTTCTCTTTTCTCTAGATTATTGAGTGTATTTTGTGAGTATTTAGATATTTTGTGAGTTTCTATTCATCGCTGCAAGTTTCCTTCAACCTTATACTGATATTCCGATCGTAAGACTTGATATTTTGAGGTAAGGGATGTTATTTTTCATATATGATATTATTTCTTCAATATCATTATGCCAAGTATTGATCTGAATTTTTATCAAATTTGGAACTTTTTGTGTCTCGGGTTACTATTCACGATATCTGACCTTTATTCACGAATCTGAAGACTATTCAATCTAAAATGAAATTTTCTTCTTTTTGTCCAAGATGTCTATTATGGTTACTATCTTTGATTGTATATATGTTTTGATCTTTATTTTTGAATTTTGCTTCAAAATTGGTATTTATGAAGTATTATTGATCTTCGATAAACTGTTATTCGAATCCCTACTATTTGTCCTTCCGTTTCACTTTGGATTCGCTTTCTTTAAAATATTTTCATCATCCTCACCCTAAATGATGATATTACTAAATATCTTCTACCTTTAGTGCAAAAAAGATAAATGATTAATCGATGAATATCTTTGGCCCGTAGTGCAAAGATGAACAGGTGTTGAGATGAACATGACCAACTGGTGATACAAATGAATATCTTTGGCCTGTAGTGCAAAGATGAATATTTAATTAAAGATGTATATTGATTGTTGTTACAGGGATAAAATATTGATATTGGACTTTTAAATCTTAGAAGATAGTAGAACTCATTCTCTACTTGACTCTTCTAATGGATTCTTTATTTCACTGCAATTGATGATCTAAAACTTGTTGGCTATTATATTTTATCGATTTTTCCTCGTTAAAGACTAACAATAATTTGTTGTATATTATCTTAGTCATAATATTTTTATCGGCTAGTTGAGCTCACCCTTTTCCTTTTGTTCCATTTTTCTCGTGGAGGTGAAAACATAGCAGGAACTAGTCGGGGTACGGAGTGATGGTTCTAGAAAGATGTTTTAGCAGTTCTCACTATTTTTGTAAAATAGTGTTTGAATAATTGTAACGAGGACTTATTTTGAGTGTGGATATTGTCACTCACAGTTCTCACTAGAAGACAATATTTGTATTTAAACTCACAGTATGTGTTGTCGTATTTTGCACGACAATTGTATTATTGAAGTTGTAGTTTTCTTTCACATTACTATGTATTTGGCGACTTTCGGAATGGGTGTTGTATACCTATTTTTTGGGGCGCCACAAATTAGTATCATCTTCAAGAAGAAGCTAGAGGAAAAATCAAGGATGAAGAAGGAGAGAGCCCTTGAATGTGCATAAAGTGATGTCTCTATAGTTATTTGAAAACCGGAAGAAGAACCCCCCAAGAGAACAAAAGGGTGACAGTGGGAATAATGAGTGAAAGCTTCCGCAAAGAAGAGGAAGATAGTAGAGAGGCAGAGCTCTCGAGTCCGATGACTCAGAGCAAGAAATCACATCAGCCAGGAAGAAATCAAAAGTTGTGAAGAAAGCTGGTGAGGTGAAGAAAGCCCAGGCCCCACCGAGGAGAGTCTCCTCCCTGAACAAAGACAAAGAAGAAAAAATCCTAACTGTTGAAACTATAAAGAGAAGAAGCAGCAGGTTGCTTCAAGGGCCAGTTATCAAGAAAGCTAAGATGGAAGACAAACCATCCTCGCCTTCCCGTAGCAAAGACATCCGGCAAGAAAGGGAAATAGAGTCAGCAGAAGGAAAGAAAATAGATGTCAAGGCTCAGTCTCCACAAAAAACATCCAGCAATGAAAATGAAGCTGATGTAATGGAAAAGAATTCAACAACTCCTGACAAAGAAAAATGCTCAAGCTCCATGGCCAATCCTCAGAGTAGTCAATCTGCTGATAAAGAGGAAAATCAAGATAACCAAAAAGCATCCCCAAATGCAATTGCTCCAATAAGCCCAGAGAATGGGTCTGACAATGCTATTCAAGAAGAAGAAAAGAATGCCCCCTCATATTCAGAAAGCCCTCATTATGACTCAGAAAGTGATGAGTCCAAGGAAGAAGAATCTGCCCCTGCAAGTGCTAAACTCCAAGGAAGTATGTCTGTTGAGCAAGAGGAGTCAGAGCCTGAAGAAGAAGAAGTATCTGTGTCTCAAATGGTTGAACCTCCACGAATAAGGAAAAGCTATAAATTTGAAAGCCCGGTTGCCTCAAAAGGAACAAGTACCAATCAAATGCCATCATTGAATTAAGTGATGATGAGTCTGTATCCCCAATAGAAAGTGTTGAAGATGAAGCCAGCAGTGAAAAAGAAGGATCTGAGGAAATTAATACTTGCTGAAGAAGGCTCTGATAATGAAAAATAGCAAGAAGAATTCTCTGTTGAAGATGATCAAGAAGGCTCTGGACATGAAATGCAGCTAGAGGAATTCCCTGCTGAAAATAATCAAGAAAGTTCAGGCTCCGAGAGAGAAGAGATTGAAGAAGATTCTGGTTCTGCACCTCAGGAAGCAGATGAACAAGAAGATTATCCAGTTCCCTCTCCTGCAAGATTTAGCAGAAGTATCGTAGAGGAAGTGTCAAATGATTTAACAGATGCTTCACCAGAGAGATGGATCTTCCAGTGGATGCCATGGCTAAAGGCCTTTACTGAAGAAGATGAAAGCTACCTCAGCTGGTGTTACAAGACATTTCAAGCATGGAACTGGTAGCCCAAAACTTCCCAAGGGTGAAAAGTTATGCCACAAAGATGATAACAAACCAGCCTCACTTCGAGGTCTATCGACAAGCTGAAAATCTCTATATCACCTACGATCGTAGAGTGGATTCTGAAGGAAGAAGAGTCATGACCAAGGAGCTGATCGTAGAGTCTGTTCACTCTACTACTGATGATGTTCAAGTCCAAAACCAGAAGCCTCCTTATGATCAAGCACTGCTATCAGACACTCCATCATCCTCTACAAGCAATTGGTATTCCACGATTGTTCAGATTATCCAAACATTTGAAAATCTGTCCAAAAATGACAATCGTAGAGTCCAATCTATTGTTCAACCTGAAGCTGCCAACTAAAAGGATCAAACTACTTTGGAGCAGAAACTACTGAAGAGCTCGGATGATCTAGGCAAGAAGATATCTATGCTCACTGAAGAATCACAGAAGCAGACAGCAGCAGAAGATGATTCTTTCCAGCACAAGCTTCAAGCTATCTTGGCTGATGTATCTCTTAAACTTCAAGAGAGAGATAACATCTATTAGAAGGCCATACAAGATCAGAAGGTAGAAGCTCTACAAATTCAGAAGGCAAAAGCAGAACAGATCGAATCCCTCTCTGACAAGATTGATGATATGAGGCAAACTTTCTTTGTGCAACTTGAACTAGGTCAGCAAGAACTAAAGTTTGAAGTTTCCAACTCCTTCTACCTGATGGAGCAGCTTAATTCCAACATGGAGCAGCCCTCTCAAATGATTAATGACAAAAAAGGGAGAAAAAGAGGCATAGAAAGAAGAGGAGCAATAGGCACTCAAAGAAAAGCAGAGGGACAAGAGAGAAGAAGTCAAAGAAAAAGACAATAGCTCCTGAAAGAGTATCATCATCTGAGGGGGAGCCAGATCAGAAAGATGATGAAGGGGAGCCAAGTAGAGACTAAAGGTCATCATCTGAGGGGGAACAAGAGAAAGAAGAACAATCAGATGAGTAGCTGATCAACAAGCATCCAGGAAACATACATGAAGCCAAGAAGGTACATCTCTAAAACTATTAGGTATGTTCTGGATCTAGGATGTAGAATGTCTGAGTATAAATTGCCATATCAATATAAATGACATTCATGATTAATCGCTTTAAATACAATTTTCACTCAGATATAAGATTCATTCATAACATGCATATGCACTTATTGTTTTTGTTATAATCAAATAGGGGGAGATTGTCAGGAATAAACATGTGAATGATATTCCTATTTAGTATATGATTTGATTATGATATATATGAATGAATATGCAAGTATGCTTGCATTAAGAAAAGCTGTAAAGTCCTTTGTTAGATAATAGAAATATATGTACAAGGACTTAGAATGAATTGATCAAATATGTTAGGTTGATCCTACATAAGTAAAACAACTTTGTAAAGTCCTTAAAAAGAAATGATGTACAAGGACTATAAATATAGAAAGATCAAGCTTGTTAGGTTGATCTTATGATGTAATAGATAGGCTAGTCTGATCGTCGAGCACTGCACCAGAAGTCGTAGTCTGCCGGGTGAGTCAAGGTTAACTCCAGAGCTATCGAGGCAGAATAGGAGTATGCAAGATAGTAGATCTCGGAGTTCGTAAACTGCCAGGGGAAACGAAGAAGGATCGTAGTGTATCGAGTAGAGCCTCCTCGGGATCGTAGTGTGCTGAGGAAGTCATGTTCGGACTCATAGAGACACGGCTGTCTCACGGCCGACCGGGCCATCCGCCGGCCAAGACAAGAACGAGATCGCACTTTCGTAGTCGTAGAGTCTCATCGATGCCAAAGCCAAGTCAAGGATCGTAGATCACACTCTGAGTTTGTAGAGTCTATTGATTACATACAGAGATCGTAGTCAAGCAAGATCAGATGAAGACAACAAGCACAAGGCAGAAATCGTAGTGTCTAGATCTGATCTCGAGATCGTAGTGTCTGCACAAGCCGAAGCTGAATCATAGAGTGCAGAACTACGATCTAAGAAGAAGTGCTCACAATGCCAAGGATGAATCGTAGAGCATATACGGTTCTCAACAAATGAGCACTCCCAGAATATCCAAAGGAACGAAGCCTCTGGTTCAAGCTGCAAGCTACATCCAAGGAAACTAGAGGGCACTCAACGAATGACATGCAGACTAACAGAAGATCTAAGCACCAACCCAATTAGAATTAAGATTGAGTTGTAAGGCCATTCGTAATGAAGTCTTCCACAAAGAGATCCAAAGAAGACCTCAGAAGCTTACTAAGGAAAGTCAGCTAATGCAGTAGCTATCAAGTGAACAGAAGACAACGATCTTGGAGACAACCAAGATCGTAGTGTTTGCCAAACAAAGAAGGAACTAATGGAAGGTGAACCGAGATACTGGTCAGCCTCTGAAGAGCAAGGCTAAAGTGATTAAGTGCAGGGTCAGTTCATTGATGATAAGTGAACGGGAGATCACAAGGAGAAAGCAAGTCGGCGCCACAAATCAAGTGTCTTGATATTCGTAAGGGGACGAGCAAGGAATTAGCCCATCAAGATCGTAGAACAAATAAGCAAATGTAAGTATCAAGCCGCATACAATACAAGGAAGAGGTGTTCTACATTGAAGATCCAAGCAACACTCTTCAAGATCGTAGTGTTAACTCTACCAGTCAATTAATAACACTCAACAAGACACTATGATCAGGTCCTTGAAGACGTGCATCAGAATCGTAAAGTTCGAATAGCTGAAGACTGAAGCATTGGCAAAGGTTCAATCTGAAGGGTAATATTCGGACAAGTACTTATTGAGAGCATCGATGGAATAGGACAACCTCTGATCGAGAAATCAGAAAGAGGTAATAAAGTCTTCAACTCCGCCAAGACAAAGAAAGTGATACATCCGACAGTAGTAGGTGAAACAAGAAGACTACAATGCCGTAAAAAAGTATGACAAGTCACATCAAGCAGTCTACCTCAAGCAACTAGAGATCTATGAAGATATTTGAATAGCCTTCAATGATTACTTTCCAACAGAAGGATTGGGAAGGAGTATAAATAATAAAGAGCTTCAAAGATCAAAGGTTGCTGGAGTTACCGATTTTGGAGAGAAGGTGGACTGATCTACACCATGTGAAACAGTGAGTCTGAAGGCTCACTCTACGATCCACCAAGAACACTCATAAGTCAGATAAAGAAAGAAGTAGAAGTGTGAGTTCAACTATGTAGAAGTGAGAGTTCTACTACTTGAAGAGTGTTTAGAACTGCCGAGAGAAAGAAGAGCATCATGACATCTTGATGTCCATTATGAGAAGACTCTAAGTACAATAGAGAAGAGCCTACAGTCATCTTAGCAAGTCCATCATGAGAAGGCATCAAGTAGCAAAAGGGAGATCACAAAAGCCATCTTGGTGTCAAGCATGAGAAAGCTTCCAAGTACCTAAAAAGAAGAGCCTCACTCACGACTTGGAAGCCTCTCATGTGCAGACATCAAGTACCAATGAGAATGATCTTTAAGGCAGTTCAACAAGGGGTCATTTAGAGTAGTTGAGCAACCTAAGAAGCTGAGCATCATGCAACACTCAACTGCTCTTCAAGGATGATCAAACAAAGCTGCTAAGGATAAAAGATGTTCAGAGCATGAAGACATCTTAAGAAGCTCAACACCGACTCCAACAAAACAACAAACAAACAACTCAACAAAGCCGTGGCTCTGAAGGTCCTCCTTGTCGAAGGGACTAAACAAAACAGGGCCAAAGGGTCCTTGTCCGGAGGGACTAAATGAAGTTCCAAGCCTGCTGGGATTGAAGAGTTCCTAGGGAACTAGTGTAAAACCCCAACTTTTTGAATAAAGATGAATTTTCTATAAATATTATTTTTGAATATTATGGAGTGAAATTGATATAATGTTATAGTTGTGGGTAATATTTATAAATTTTGAAAAGAAACGCAAGTTGTTATATAATATTCGATTGGTCGGGAATATTCGCTTTAACAGGAATATTCATACAACGGCACAATCATTGGTGGACCCCACAACGGAATTATCATTTGGATTGAAAAACGACAAATATACTTTATGAAAATAACGGCGGAAGTTTTACCGTTAACTGCTGAAACACCTTGTGTTAAAAGTACAAGAATATGTCTATCGCGTGGTTGCATAAGAGCAGACACTTGTACTAATTATTATTTGATCAATTATTGCTATGATGATTTGTTAAATTTATGGACCCCCTATTTACCCATTTTTCAAAACTATCGGTAGAAGTTATCTTAATTTTGTATATATATATATATATATATATATGTTAAAAAGGTAATCACGGAGGAAATGGGGGAAAGTTTACTGGCAGAGGAAGGTTATAGTATAATAATAATAATATTATTAATGTATGCATTTGTATGGTGACTCATACCATATATCATACAAGAATATAGTAAATGACATGTGCATTCCACTTTAAATTAATACAAGTGTGGTGGGATACATAGCCATTAGTCATCTTAAATTTCTAATAAAGTCCATTCTGAGCTTGAAAAATCTGAATTTGTGTTATGACTTATATAGATGGATAGATGTATTAGTATTATTTTATATATAATTATATATAATAAGTTTCATTTTTTTTATATAAAATAGAACATATTATATTTTATATAAAGTTATTTATTTTATTTGAATATTATAATATTAAATTTTTTAAACAGACGACTGAAATTTAGAAAGTTTGTCCGTGAGTGATTCGTCTGATTCTTCACTGTGAGTCTGTGAATAAATTCTAAATAGTATCCTTTCCATTCTTCTATAAATAGAAGTTCATTCATTCATTATTTCTTACGAATTCACCAAACTCTGAGAGAGAATTTATAGAGAAACTATAGAAAAGTATTCTCGCTACTTCCCTACTCTTATATCCAGCTTTTTTTTCTGTAGGGGTATTATTTCTTTTGTATTTATGAAGAGAACTTTTGTTATTCCATTCTTTATTATTACATTGGAATATCCTCGTCATGCATGCTTTTACGTGGGACTGATTCCGTCTTTTTTATTATTCATTTGAATATCCTCTCTCATGCGCTTTTACTTTAACCGATTCCGCTCTTTATTATTCTCGTTGGAATATCCCGTCTGCATGCGTTTTACGCTTTACACGGTTCCGTTAATTATTATTCTGTTGAATAACTTTTGCCTGCAAGGCTCTATCGCATGTATGGTGATTTCTTTTGTTATTCCATTCCTTATTATACTCAATTGGTTAAAGTTTTGACTTCTATACTCCATAAAATTAGTGGAATATTCTTGATATTTGTACTTCATCCAGTATCTTTTCATGGAAATATTCTTCTGAGCATTCTAGAATTTTACTCTATAAAGTAGTATCATGTTGACAATTTGGACGTTATTGGTTCTTGGACAAATTAATTCTTGAACTTGTTTTATTGAATTCTTATATTATTGTCATCATCATCATGTTTATATTTTGTTGAAAGTCATCTGTGGCCTGTAGTGCATAAATGGACTTGGTATGATTATGACCAGGGATTATTCGGTGTAATCATGACCGTAATGTTACAAATGATGTGGTAAAAATCCTAATTGGCCGTACTGCATTGATGGACAGTTGTTGACATGATCATGATCGTTAATGAATACACAAATATTCTTGGCCGTAGTATGGATAATTGTGATCGTGATACTAAAGAATATCCTTGGCGTAATGTAGTGCAAGGGTGTTATTCGATGATGTGAAATATTTTTTAAGTCGAGTCTCGGCGATAACAATGATGAAAACCTTTTAAATCATAAAAGATAGTAGATTTTATTTTCTACTTGACTTTTTAATGGATTCTTTGGTTCACCGCAGCTTAAACTTGATGTCTATTATATTTTATCGCTTTAACATTGTTGGAGACTAATGATAATTTATTCTCGCATTATCTTAGTCATAATATTTCTTCTTGGGCTAGTTGAGCTCACCCTTTCTTTCTTTTCACTTCTCTTGTGAAATGAGAATATAGTTTGGGACGAGCGGGGAGCGGAGTGATGGACCGATGATAGTATTAGTAGTCCTCACTATTCGTGAAATAGTGTGTTAATAATTGTAATGAGGACCTTTTTGAGTTTGTATAATCTCTAGTAGACAATAATTGTATTCAAACTCACAGCTTATGTTTGGTCGTATTGTACACGCATACTTGTATTAGTATATTGTATTTGAATTACATATCATGTATCCGACGACCCAAGATGGGTGATGTATACCTAATTTTGGGGGTGTCACAACTAGTGGAGTTCCAAGGTCACGGCCTCAAGAGTTCTTAGTGAATCAAGTCCCAAGGTCACCGCCCTTAAAGGAATCTTAGTGATTCGTAGGTCGCCTTCCTTAGGTGGAAATCCTGCTAGTTGAAAGCAGAAGAGTGGATTAGGAGCTTGAGTCTCTGAACCACTTAAAATCCCTTGTGTCATTTATATTATGTACTATAACTACTATGTATATTTTAACTGCTTACAACTAAACTTACTCTATGAACAATGTATGTATGATTATGGATATATCAATGAAGGAGATCTTTTACTTATTCCGCTGTGCTTGAAAAGATTTTTATGTTTGTCATATGTCGATCATGAAAAAAATAATATAAACCAGAAAAGTTTTTGAAAGAAAAGGATCTATTAAACCCCCCCCCCCCCTTCTAGATCTATTGTGCCCTCTGGGAACTAACATAATTCATGAACGGTCCAGATTGATTTACGTTAAACGGACGGTTCAGATTTAAAACAAAATCTTTTAAATAAAATATAATATATTCTATTTATAATCTAATAAAACGAATAACTTTATAAAAGTATTCTGCTTTTTATATAAAAAGATTTTACTATGCAAAATACTATCACAGTATTTATGCAATACTATGCATAATAAAATATAATATATTCTAATTATTGTCTAATAAAACAAATAACTTTATAAAAGTATTCTATTTTATATAAAAAGATATTACTATGCAAAACACTATGCATAATAGAATATAATATATTCTATTTATAGTCTAATAAAACAAAACTAAGTGACTTCTCAAGTAAGCATCAATAATCAATACCGTGTGCTACTATGCAACCACGCGTATTACTGTACTTTTACTACCGAGTAGTTCAACAGTTTTAATGGTAAAACTTTCGCCGTTATTTTTATAAAAAGATAATTTTGTCGTTTTCTAACTCCAACAATAATTCTGTTATGGGGTCCATCAATGATTGTGTCGTCGTACGAATATTTCCCGACCAAACGAATATTTTATAACAACTTGTTTACTTTGCAAAATTTATAAATACTACCCACAACTATAACTGTGACGCCTCCAAAATAGGTATACAACACCCATTCTGAGTCGTCAAAATACATGGTACAGAAATAACTACAACTTTATTAATACAACATAAAAACTGTGAGTTTAAATACAAATATTTTCATCTAGACAATATCCACACTTAAATAAGTCCTCATTACAATTATTAATACATTATTTTACAGAATAGTGAGGACTACTAGAACCATCATTCCACACCCCGACTAGTACTCGCTACATTCTCGCCTCCTGAGAAGAAAAAATGGAACAACAAAAGAAAGGGGTGAGCTCAACTAGCCCAAGAAGAAGATTATTACTAAGATAATATAAAAACAAATTATCGTTAGTCCTCAACAGGAAAAATCTAATAGAATACAATAGATAATAAGTTTGAAATCAATATTCAGCAGATGGAAATAATAATTCATTAGAAGAGTTAAGTAGAGAATGAAATCTACTATCTTCTATATATGAATTTAAAAGTTCATCGTCTATCTTTTATCCCTGTAACATCAATCAATATATAACTGAAATCAAATAGTCATCTTTGCACTACAGGCCAAAGATATTCATCAGTTGGTTATGTTCATCTAAACACTTGTTCATCTTTGCACTACGGGCCAAAGATATTCATCAGAAATCATTAATCTTTGCACTACAGGCCAAAGATATTCAATTATATCATCATTTAGGACGGAGGATGATGAAAAATATTTTAAAGAAAACGAATCCAGTGAAACAAAAGAATAAATATTAATGATTCGTATTTCAGCTATTCTATGTCCAAAAATACCTCATAAATAATCATAGTGGAGTAAAATTCAAGAATGATCAAAACATGGATACAATCAAAGCTAGAATCCATAATAGATATTTTGGACGAAAAACAAAAATTTAATTTTTCTGTGAATAAGATGCAGTATTCATGAATAGTACTTTTAAATAAGAATCTCGCTGAATAAGAACTCGTGAATAAGAACTCGTGAATAATAACTCATGAATAGAACCCCAATATGAAAAAAAGTTCCAAATGTGATAAAAAGTTCCAACCAATATTTCGCATAATAATATTGAAGAAATAATATCACTTACGAAGAAAATAACATCCCTTACCTCGAAAGGATAAGATTTACGATGGAATACTAGATATAGTCTTTGAAAGAATTGCATCAGTATATCAATACTCAAAGTACTAAAATACTCACAAAAATACGCTCAATATATCGAGAGAGAAAGAGAGAGAAAACTTTAGTTTCTGGTGTGATTTTCAATTCTAACCTAAGCATCCTATTTATAGGAAAATGCTTCGAATACCAAAGCAGAAAATTTAATATAACATTAATATATATTATTAAGTTTCCTACGCCAACCTTTGTAGTTCTGAATTCAGCCATTAATGTCACATGCTAGACCCACTTAACTCACCAAAAATGTTTTCTTTGAAAAAAATAATTAAAACTTCTAAAAATTAATTATTTCGGAACTTCGGAACTTTAATAATTCATAATAAATAGCCCTTTTGTCAGAAAAAATTGAACATTATATCTTTCTATAGGAAATTCCATTATCTACAACTTTGCAGAAGAAAGTTTTTCCAAATTCCAAACAGAAATTGACCGAAATCCACAAACGGGAGATTTTACATGCTATAATCAAATTCCAGTCAAGAAATGGGGTCCACCGACATGTTTAACATGTTTTTAACATTTATTGCAATAAAAATACTCTTCCTTCTCATATACTCATATATCCCACATTAATTGTAAAAATATCATCATTATATATTATAATAATATAATAAAATATTATTTTATCAGAAAAGATAAAATATCAATTTTCAACAATTGTCACTTTAAAATTTTTCTCCATCTATATCCACATAAAATGAATATTTTTCTCATCATATAAATTAATAATTAATTATTCACAAATAATATTACAGAATCACAATACTGACAACCAAACAGTTCCCAAGAAAGAGGGGACTTTTCAATAAAAATTTCTCTTTACTGACGCGCAATTAGGTGACCAAACCTCTCCTTAGACAAAATTTTCTAGACATTGCCAATAATGTTATCTAATAATATTATTCGAGGATAATATGAATTATTGTTCGATAATGAAAAATACCGTGTAGTGACAATTATTAAAATAACAAGAATATAAAATATCAACGTAGTTAATTATCAATCAATAAAATAAAATAATTTAATAATAATTCATCGTAACAATTATTGAGTAAAGCTTTCTTACGTAAGAATCAATAATTGGTGCAATACCGTAATCTTCTCGCAAGGCAACAACGCCATTATCGTGTTTTAACCAATCGGTATTCCAACAAAGATAATCTGTGAATAACTACACCGTTATTTATAAACAACTTATACTTTGCTTTCTTCATCCAATCGCTTTCTTTTTATAGTTATAGGGCCCACAAAGTCTACTGCCGTCGTATTTAAATATTCCTCAAACAACAAGAATATTCCACGACCAAACGAATACTTCGATAAAAATGAATATTTTATAACCACTTGCTTATTTGAAATATTTGCGCATTTTACCCATAACTAACCACATTAATCAAATCAACCCTTACTATTTCAAAATGATAAATGGAGGAAATTAAATTTCATTTATTAATAATTTGGATTCTTACAACAACACTATCTCAAATTCACACCATAATATTCAAAAAAATATTTCGAGAAAATTAAATCTTTATTCATAAAATAAAATCGTGGGTTCACAACACTTCACTTCATTATTATGATCTTGTAACACGCAGCAGCGAGAGAGATCACTCTCCCGCTGTATATCAAGATCAGATAGACATGAAGTGAACTTATCATGAAGTTCACTTCATGCTAACCACTCCCATTAAAATTAATCTAATTTTTAGGAGTTCGACATGTACTTGTCGATTTTTCAATTTAACATTGTACCTTATAGTTACTAATTTTTATCACATCAATAGTTAATGCAAATTATGCAATTACTAAACTAATATAAATCTCATGATTAAATGTCTTTATTAAAATAATCCTACCTATTTTGAACCAAAGCAATTTCGGACTCGAATAATATAATAATAATAAAATAAACTAAAAAAAAATAAAAAAGGAAGGATGAGTTGTTGAAATAGATAAAGCCGGGAGGCAACATGAATATGTCTGAAGTTATAATTGAACTCTTGACTTGATGTCTCAAACTTGTCGCTATCTTATCTATAA
Source organism: Panax quinquefolius (assembly GCA_020205615.1). Lineage (NCBI taxonomy): Eukaryota > Viridiplantae > Streptophyta > Magnoliopsida > Apiales > Araliaceae > Panax > Panax quinquefolius. The sequence continues at coordinate 38,923,473 of CM035172.1, read as the reverse complement.
ATATAAAGTTTTCGTATACTACACTACTACTTGGTATTCCATTAGATTAATATAGTATTTATTTATATTTTGGAGTTACTTGAGCATGATCAATAATATTTTTTGTAAAAAAAATATTAATTAGCATTAAAAACCTAACCTATCATTATAAGTTGATTAGGTACTATTATCTCATTATTGTACTAATTTTTTACTAATGTTAAGAATATATTGAACAAATATTTTTTATTTTAAAGTCCACATTTTATAAAAATATCTCTTATTTTGAAAGGACGAGAGTATAATTGTTGACGTTGAAATTATCGCTTATTTTGAAGTAAAAATTTTATGTGAACAGGAAAATTGAACATAAATATATTTGAAAATTTTGGAGACGAATAAAATAAGAGAAAAGGAAAATAAAATTATTTTAAAGTTGTTAAGTCTTTTTAAAACCATTTATTATATTTTTATGTTTTAAAATTGTCCTTTATATTAGATTTAAAATAATAATACAGATAGCTAGATTTATTGTCGTTCACAAGAAAAAGTCTCGAATCATGTTGCTCCCAACTTTCTTCTTCTTTCTTTTCTTTGTGTTCCATGGTAAAATATTAGTGTTCTAATTATTTCCTTTATTTTCTTCCCAATTTTAAAAGTTAATACACACACCCTGTCATCTTTTTCTTTTTATTCTATAAACTCCTCCATTTCATAATATAAATTATTTTAGAATTGTGCATAATTATTAAAAAAATAATTGTATAGCATTAAATATAATATCAATTGTCTATATTGCCCTTGTATTGAAAAAAGAGAGTATTATTTATTAGGCAAAAAATGAGAGAACCAAAATTAATATTTATTACTTGGGATAATATTAAAACTAACCAATTAATATTTACTTGAAAATTTTAAACTACTTATATATTAGAAACAAAAATAATTCTTTAAAACGACTTATATTAAATAACCGAAGTAGTATATTACTCCCCGTCTCCAAGAAAGGTGCAATAAATTTAATTTACTCCTCTCAAAGGATGTGCATGAAAAATAAATTTTCTGTTTTTTAATTTAAAAAAGAGAAAAAATAAAAGAAAAAGAAAAAGAAAAAAAACTTTGATGGGTGACAACTTTTATGACTTGAAATTAAATATTAATGCAACTTAGTCCATAAAACAAGGGTATAATAAGGTAAACTTCACTACAAATGCATGTTCCATATGTACTTTGCCTTGCATGTTTAGACCTTCAAAAAAACATTTTATTGGAAATCCCCCTACTAAATTGACCAGACCAATGAATCATTTAAATGAAACAAAACCCTAGATATAAATCATTCAACTACTTTCCAAATTGTTCAGAAAACTAGTTATATTTTACTCACAATTCCAACCAATAATGGTAGCCAACATGGAGGCTGGAGCCTGATAGAGTAATGGTAGGGACATGCTATAAAACATTATGTAGATAAACAAGAATAAGTTTAATTTATCCTCTCTCCTGATTTATTAAAATAAAAAATAAAAAAAGTTTATTTAATCAGACGTCACATAAAGACATTAATCACAATATATATTATTCATCGTGTTCAACGAGAGTAGTTAATTTCGATCAATTGATTAATACAGTGTCAATATACAAATTGAGACTTGAGAGTTATCTCTCTTTCTACTCATCAGTACTGTATAACCAATTTATTATAAAATTAATTTCATAATAACTGAATCCGTATTCAACATAATTATGCTGTTAAAAAAAGTCATGTAGCTTTCTCGTCCGATACCCAAACATATAAAACAATTACAATTTACAATCACGTTGACTTTGGATAGACCATCCTTTTATATATATATATATATATATATATATATATATATATATATATATATACTATTATTGATTAGATCAAACTTTTTATGTTGGGAACAGAGTTTGGTCATGGCTGAGGTATTCCACATCCCTCAAGTCCCAGCTCTTAGGACCAGTCAAAAAGAAAGATCTCCGTAAACTTCATTAGTATTGATACGTTGAGAGAATCATTTTCTGACCTACGTATCGACAGGTCAATCGACCAACATTAATTTTATACTAACCACTCCTCATTTACCGAATAATTACCTTTAAATAATCTCAATAAGAATATCTTAATTTACTACAACTAGATTTACTTTTTCTCAAACGCATGTGGGAGTAGTTGGAAGTAGACAGTTTAAAATTGAGAAAAGAGGCAGAGAGAGTTGAATCAAACTGGATCAAGAGCAAGAATCCTAACAGATGATTGAAATTTAAAAATAGGAAAAGGGCTCCTCTTTTGAATAGAGAAAGTAGCAGAAAGATTGTACATCAAGCATGCAAGAAAAGTAGAGAGATATTTAACCAATAAACCCCACCCACCAGTCCTCCGCCACTAGACCACTAGACCATGTGCTTGAGAAAGAATATAATGACATACTCCCTAACATTATCTTCCAATACATGAAACCAATGAACCACGTGGCTATATGACTAATTTAGTGAAATATTAGCATTAATCTTTAAATAATATTTTTTTTAGTTCGAAATTTGAAGCATATAACAATAAACTTCAAACTCTTTTTATTAAAGTATTTATTTATTTATAAATTGGACTCTTTTTATGTCACATTCAATAATATCCAAGCAGTTTTATATAAATGGTTTTTCAAGATTTACTAAAGAATTCGGAAAGTTTTGATAGTGTGGCCACGTCTCCTCTCGTGTCCATATTTGTGTGACATGAGCACGGGCATGCTGGATCTATCAGTTAGTTCCATGCACATAAAAAGGTTGAACAACAAATCACATCTACATCTTAACCCCATAAGCTCAGAAAGTTCTTTTACATAATTGATTAAATATAGGAAAAGGGAAAGAAAACAAAACAAAACAAATTCGTTTTCTGTTTGTTTGTTATCATGAAAAAAGTTTGGGTTGTAACAATTTTCTCAAAAAACATTATATTATTCATGAATTTTATATTAGGTCTTAGAGTTATAAATGAACTAAGCTTTGTACGAGCTCGACCAGATTAGTCGAGCCCGAACAAGCTCATGCCCCCTATTTAGTTAAATGAGTCAAACTCGGGTTAGTTCATTTTGGTCTAACTCGAGTAAGCGTGGCTTATTTATTATTTAATTAATTTTTTTATAATAATAAAATTAAATAAATTATGTTGGTTCGGATTGCTGAAGTCCAACTCAAACTCGACTCATTTACTAATTGATCAAGTTCGTACACCAGTCTTAGCCTTGGTTGAAGTCAACTCTGTAATGAATTTTTTTTAAGTCAACCCAGGAACGAATTTTTTTTAAGCTTACAAAAATTTTGAGATTTTTACTTTAGACCCCCTCAAAGAATACAAATAAAGTATATAATACTACTTTTTGAAAGGAAAAAAATAATAATGAGATGACTCAAAACTTAAGGACTAAACCAAATGCAGGTAGAAAAGAGATCCGGTTAATTTCATGGTAAGTTGGTAAATTGATAATACAGTGTTGACACGCAGGGAAAGAGATCACCTCCCGACATGCATGTCGACACTATATTGGTCAATTTAACAAAGTTAACTTATGTTAAACCACTCCCCAAATAAGGTAGTGAAGCTTAGTTCAACTAAGTGAATTTCTGAAAGAAATTTATGATGAATTCAAGTTGAATTATCGACTGATATCCATAATCCATTTTATTTCCTGCAAATTAGCAACTTGAACCCTGTTATCCAGTGTTTGGATTAAAAAAATATCCAGTGTCTGATATTTGCGCACCAAATTTCTCCTATATAGAACAAAACTTAAATATCGTTTCCCTAATTTCATAGTTGCTCCTCTTAAAAATCAAAGCATTTGGGATATGGCCCATATAAATAACAGATTAGACCTGGCTGTGGTGGTTGTGGCTATATGATGAATGAAGCTTGAAACAGATAAGCAGAAGAAAATAATGCGTACTTGTAACTGGCAAACAGGGTATTGGGATAAAGAAGAACTCAAAAACCCTTCCATTGATGTACATATTGGTTTATATACAAGTTACAGTGTGGTCAATCAAACCTCAAACGTACTCTTCTCAACCTCCGATCAGCTTTTAGCTTTACCGGGGTGGGTCTCAACTTTCGTTGTAGTACCTTAAAATTAAAAGTAAAAAAAATTTACAACTTCCAAACAAAATGCTTGAATTCTACACGTCAGTCTCACAAAATTTGCCATCAATTCTGTTTTGAACCGCTTTCACGGCAGCAACTCTTGCAGCGGTCGCAGCTCTGTTTGCGGCCGTAACCGCCTTGTTTACTTGGTCGTCCACCCGCCGTAGGTGAATTGCATTCTCTGCTGTTTTTCTAGCAGCCTGCAAAATCAACACAATTGAACAATCATTATAGATATCGTTCTTGCCATTTATAATGCATATAAACACACAAATGACGAACGAAACTAAATTATCTAAACTTTCTTTCAAATTCTGAAGGAGAGATTAGTTACAATGCCAAAATGAGAGATTAGTTAAGTGTATACTGTTTGATAACAAGTCGAGGTTGTTGAAATGATACACTATGTTAGCTAGGGTTGTTGAAATGATATCTATGTCAATTGATTTACCTGAACTGCTCTGAGTGTGGCATCAGTTAGTGGCGGTAGGGCAGTCTTCAAGGTCCCACAGTCCCATTCACCGCATCTTGAGTCACCATTTCGGAAAGTATACATTCCATAACCTTGCTTACGTCCTTCATGCCACGATCCTTCATAACAGTGGCAGTTTGCAAAGTGATAGACGCCAAATCCATGGATTTTATCTCCAAAATACTCCCCAGCATATCTATCTCCATTTCTGCAAAACAATTGAATGCGTCGTTAGCTTTTAGTATATCCAGTAAAATTGTCTAGAATAGAATTGAAATCTTACCCCAAGTATAAGAATCAGAACGGTGAAAGAGATTGAGAAGATAACATCAATTTATAATTTAAAAACATCTCCGAGTTCAAAGTGGAGATAGCTATTTGTCAAACATAAGAACTGCAATATATACCATATGCAGCTAAGTTAGTGAATCTAAATGCAAGTGTCCTAATTAATCAGACCAGTGTGGCATTACCGGAAGAATAAACCCAATTCTTAAACAGTTATCCTTTCCATAGTTCCAATTATGCAAAACTGAAAAGGAAAAAAAACAAACAAATAAACATTTATACAACTACGATATCATGAAGGATCAATCTTTATTCATTAATCAATGTTCCTGAAATAAATCCTCCACTGAAAACAAAAATATCATACAATCAAAATAAAAAAACAACCACCAGAGTATGCAATCATAAGCATTTAACACAGAAAAACACAAAGAACAGTTCCTCTTTCTTATTTTTCTTTGTTAGATAATCAAATTTCCTACTTTTCTGTTGATAATTCCCAAACCACAGATATAGATTCAAATCGAATCACATCAAACCAACAGCCAAAGTTCAAGATTCAAATTTCAAAACAACAAAAACACAATTAAAAAGTTAAAGATTTTTTTTATACCTGAAGTGGTAGCACCCAAGCCCATGCTTCACACCACACTTAAATTCACCAACAAAACAACTCCCATCTGAACATGTCTGCACTCCAATACCATGACTCTGCCCATTAAACCACTCCCCTGCATAACTATCCCCTGTATAAAACCTATAAACCCCATAACCATGCCTTAATCCTTGCCTATACTGCCCCCGGTACCGGCTACCCCGAGCCCAGCTCTCAATCCCATACCCATCATATTTTCCATCAATCCAATCCCCCTCATACCTCCCATTCACAAAATAGTTATAAACCCCACTCCCATTACACCTTCCCTTATGAAATTCCCCTTCATAAAAGTCACCATTGCTGTAAAATTCCACTCCTTCCCTTCCAAAATTCTCGTCTTTTTGAATTTTTTGACATTTGGGCTCTTTTTGGCACAGATTTGAATCACCAATGAACCACTGGACCGGTTTGGGATTGCTTTTTGAAAACCCGAGTTTCTTTAGATACTCGTTGCTCAATTGTCTCAAAACCTTGAAGCTTTGCTGTATCAAACCCTTGTTTTTTCCGGCGAAAAAAAGGGCAACGGCGATGAATATTAGAACTACGAGAAGGTTTTCCGATGTGGGTATGTCCTCCCCTCGAAAATAAACGAAAAGGGTGTACAGAGACAGCAAGAACAAGGCCACTACCGGGGCGAACCGGCTCGAACCGGAGCGAGCAGCGGCTGAACCGGGCTTGTGGGGCTTTTGCTCTTCTATGTCCTCTTGTTCCTCTGTGATCTCGTTCATGGAAGATAGGCTGTGGATGGAAGACCGGATGGTCGGAGATGACCGGAGAAGTGAAGATTGGGTCCTCGTAAGCTTCGCCTGACTCTTTTGAGTGTCCATTTTTCTGGGTCCCACCTAGAATCTTACTATTCCAGCCGTGGGATCTATCCTAGTGGGCCCAACTCCTGTATCTTGATATTCTGATCAAATATTCCGACGCCGGCTTCATCTCCGGCAAAATGCGCAGGTTAAGAAGTGTACTGTGCGCAAGTTAGCACTGAAAAACGAACTGAAAAAAGTACAGAAGAGAGAGAAGTCAGTTTACAGAGAGAAAGTTGTGTTAGAGAAAATAGTAGAGAGAGAAATAGGGTGAGACTCTGAGACCGGGTTTTATGTACTTTTATGGGGTTCCCGAGGAGGTGCCAGTTGAATTCAATCTGAGCCGTTGAATGAGGATCAAGTGGATGAGAGTGGAGGAGAGTTTATAGCCGTTAGATGGGGCAACTTGGGAGTTTCCGGTATTGACGGGATAATATGGTCCTCGTCGTCGTCGGATCTTTGATTTGGCCTTTGTGCTTTTGCTGTTGCAGGCCGGCACGTGACACCACGAGTTCCTTAATCTTAGTTTAGAAGAAAAATACTAAGGAAAGAAAATAAAAGAGGCGGCGTAGGTTATTATTTGATCCAAGTTTATACTTTCCATGTTAAATAAGTATATTTTTGAATAATGATAATTTTCTAAGAATTCTTATGGAGTTTTATTAGGGTTAAAAGATTGAGACTTTTATTGTTAACGTCAACATCCGTTTACGCGTTTTAATTATCAAAGTGCGTCTACGTGTTTCAATTATCAAAGCGCGTTTAATATTACACAGAAACGAATAAACATCAAAGCGCATCCAATGCTACACAGAAACGAATAAATCATCGAAAGCTTGACAAATGTACGTACAGTGATAGATCCCATGTGAGAATAAAGATGCAGGTTGATATATGTTAAGAATGAGAGAACACTTAACGCCTAGTCTTTAAAAAGTAATAATGTAAGATGTATCTTTAATCGGTGAAGAACCTTGTATGTATAATATTCTCACAACTTCACAAAATCTTTCCCCGAATCAGATTAATATCCTCTCCCAAACAACCCTTCAAGGATTGCACCTATCTGTCAGAATTATAAACTAACTAGTGAAATTTGTTGCTTTCAAAATTTATATTCAATTTTGAATCTTAAAATTTTTCAAATTAACTTGAAAAGTACTAATATATTTCTGATTTAATTGTAACATAAGAAACACTTATAAGAATATATTATTAGGTTTGGTGATTATACATTAATTAATGATACGTTTGGATTGAATGAATGGAATGAAGACTGAAATAATTCATTATATTTTATTTTAATTGAAATGAGTTATTACATATGCTCTCTCCTCCCCAAATAACTGAACACAAATTTTTTTTATTCCAATCGCAACCGATCACAGGACAAGGAATGAGGATCGAGAGGAGTCCCTTTCTTCTATTGTGTTTGGTCAGGAATTAAGGGAGTTAAGAGAAGGAATTGTAAATTAGTGGAGAAACAAGAGAAATATTTTTTTTCTTAATATCGTAAATATGAGTTTCACATTTAATTACAAGTTTTGAATAATTCCTAATATATTATTCTCCATGCAATTAAATGTTAGTGTGTTGAATAGATTTGCAAGTGATTTTGTCAACTCTTGAAATATTAAAATGGAAAAAATTTCATTGGATATGGACACCATTTGAAAAGTTCAAAGATATATTGACCTATTAAACCTATGTCTAGTGCATTATGACTCCATAAGATTTTCTCGATTCTTATTTGAGTTAAAAACACTCTTTCTTTTTTTCACAAATTTATTCCATTTTACACGTTGCATTTTATAAATAAAATGTGACATTTTGCATCTTGTAATTCTAGCGAACCGACACGTCTTAACACCCTTTGACTCAAAATTTATCATTAAAAATGCATAATTCGACACTTTTCTGTCACTTTTAGCGACGAATTTTGAGTCAGAGAGTGTTATGTGCAGATTCGCTAAAAATGAGATGTGCGAAGTGTCACGTTTTGAAGTATATAATATAATGTGTTAAATAGAATATACTTGGAGAATTTAAAATGCATTTAACTCTTATTTATCTTTCTTGAGTATTTGCAAAACCCAATAATTACTATTACAAGGGAATGTGATCCATGTGTGGAAAAGATAATAAGCAACCCTATTATTTGTGTAGATACTGCAATGATTTATCATATGATATACTCTTCCCTCACTCAAAATTTGACTTAAGCTTTTTTTAATCAAATTAATCAATTTTAAAATTAAAATTTAATCATATTTATTTATATTTTCAAACTTATGAAAATTGAAAGTCGTAATAAATTCAACATAGTTTCTTATTGTTATAATTTTTCACCTATATTTATAAGAAAAATAATAAAATTTTAATTACAACAATAGTCAATTTGACTGAGCCATGTGTATTTTTGGAGTGATAATTTGTAGACCTGACCATTTTTTCCGAACTTGTTAGGGTTTGTTCGATTCCGACCCTAATAAGATCTTATTTTTAATACCCTATAAGGTTAAGATCAGATATGATATACTCTCACCCCGTCCCGACTCAATTATATGTTTATATAATTTTTTTAAAATAAGCATTTTATATATATAATTATGTACTTATTTAGGTTATTTTATTATAAATTTATAACATTTGTAATATAATGTTGCTAGTAATATAAATGTTGCATGTTGTTTGATTTTGAATTAAAAATATTTGTATAAAGTAATATTAAAAAATAAGAGAAATTTAATATAGGAAAAAGAAGGACAAAACTAATGATTTTCCCACTGTAATTTTAACTTTTTATTTATTACCACATTAAACTTTAAAAAATTAAAATTACCACACTGAACTTAAAAAATTAAAATTAGACCATTATGTTAAAAAGGTGACTACAATGGAGAAATCATTAATTTTGTCGGGAAAAAGAGAGTAATCAAGAAACAGGGCAAGGTGTTGTTTTCGAGAGCGGGCCGATGGCCCCCGATGGGCGGTGGGAGCTCGCACGACGAGCAGGGACATAATTAAAAGATTATATAGAAAAACAAATAAAAAGAAGAACGTTCGATTAAAAAACGAAGAATCTTTTTATTCGGCCAATTTATTGGAGGGATAACTCTATATTAACGGGACGGATATGGAGAAGGGTCCTCCTAATCATACCCGTCCATTACCCGGCCTAATTATATGTTGAAATTTAATTTGCACTTCTACTACATCAACAAGTGATTTAAATTAATTTTAGTTAGAGGTCAAAGCATTAGTCCTCTATAAATATATTCAAGAAAGCTAAATTTAATTTGGGCCTGTATTGCATCCGCCCGTGATCAATGTTTGGGGGTAATCAAGTCTCCTATGATATGATATAAAAATATCTAGTAAAATCTATTTATAGAAAATAATGGGCTTTGTATTTTTCTCAAAAGAGTTGTGTTATATTTGTCGACTTGACATTGACAAACAGACGAGTAGATAAAAATTCCAAATTTAGTGAGTTTTTTATGTTGTGTTTATTTGAGTGTAGATCGAATTAAAGATAATATTACGTGTATTAATTGTACACAAAAAACTATGTACTAAGAAAATGACCCGACTCGTATATTGATTCTCAATAAAAATGTGTAAAACATTCAATTTTGATCCCACCCCCCCGCTCTCTAATTTCTCCCTCTCTTTTTTAATATTGTGTATACACAATTTTTTATGTGTAGTTCGTGTCCCTAATATTCAGGGGCAAATTCAAGATCCGTTCCCAACATAGGCGGATTTTTTGGACTGAAGTGAAGAGCTGAAGTTTTTAGCGAGTTAAAGAGCAAGTTTAGTTTTTTTTAGAGTGATAGTAGTTTAAGTTTTATTTTGCCCTCTAAGTTTAACTTTTTTCATAAATTTGTCTCCTTAAATTTATTAAGTTTTATTTTTTCTCATGTCCTTATACCTATTAAAAAAAAATCAGCATAGACACCACCTAAACCTCAGCAAATGGTAGGACCATTGATGGGTCGGTCCTAAACGGCAAGCTTTTGACTCATGGTAGAGCTAACCTGAACTTAGATTGATTTATGATCAAATTTTGACACATTTATGAGCTGAACTTAAATGGGTCGGGTCAAAACCGTCCATGTTTTTATGAATTGAAAAAATAAAACTCAAAACCGTGTTTTCACGAGCGAGTGGGGCCGATCCGCGTGCTTGGACCGATTTTTACTAGGTTTAGCAACACTTATTCTACCCTCCACATAAATTCCCCACCGGTAACATTACTGCTGAACTAAATATACGTCATTATCCATTCCTTTTTTAAATGAAAAGAAGTAAAGAGATTGCAAGTTATCTTGGTAGGCTTATACATTTCTTGCTGTGGGATTATGGTAATAATCAGTTAGGAATAGGGTAATTTTCAGTTGTATAAGTTTGTAGGAATTGTCCCATTTTGTGGTCTCTAGGTAACAAAATTTACAATGCAATTGAAAATACAAATAAATTGAGAATAACTTTATAAAATCCAAATCCGATATTTGCGCTTCAATTTAATTTTGTCATTTATTATTCAACTTACTTTTTAGAATAGGTCTAATCTAATGACATACAAGTTATTCGTGTATATATTTAAAAATAGATATTAAAAATATACTCTATATTTTATATGGTCGGATCAGATCGCATACTTATCTTATTCACCGTCTTTTTCTTTTAGGTGACGGTTTCGATCATATAACTGTCAAATCATACTTTTAATGACGCTATATGTTGTCCGTCAAAAAAGTATGAGCTAGACAGTGATTGTATTTAATCAAACCGTCACTTCTAAAAGGAGTGAAGACGATGAAATAATAAAGAGTATCTGACTGATCATCATTTCATATTTTATATATACTACTACGGGTTACGAGTAATATATCGTTTTCTACACTCTATAAAAGTAGGATGGAACATATATATATATATATATATATA
>CM035172.1:38779652-38909652 GCA_020205615.1 Panax quinquefolius | reverse complement strand
TCATTTATAAAAAATTGAAAACTACTAATACAAGAAAGAGAAATTCTTGAGACAATGAGAGAAGGTATATAGTAGGAGTAATATAAGAAAGTAAATAATTTATTTTCCTCGAAAGTTGTAAACGATAAACTTTTTGGAACAAATTTTTTCTACTAAAACGACAATCTTTTAGGAACGGAGGGAGTACTATAAAGTTAACTTCATGATAAATTGATTAATTGACCAATACAATATTGACGCGTAGAGAGATATCACTTCTCGACTGCGTATTAATATTGTATTAGTTAATTGACCAAAATTAATTTCATATTAATCACTCCCTTGACAAATTAACTCAACATTAAGCATGTATTTGGTATATCAGAATACATTTAAAATGTAACTCTCTTTATTAAAACTACGTCGTTTTGAAGATTTTTTTAAAAAATAAAATAATATTAAAATAGAGTGGTTTCACTTGCTTTTTTTTTATTTACAAAAATGTCACCCGCAACCCTCTTATTTTTTAAAAGAATCTCCAAAACGACTTAATTTTAATAAAAGTATGTTATTTAAAAAGTATACTTTAGATCCATCCTCTCAAGTATATATAAAAATAAAATAAAATTGTCTCTCGACCCTAAAACGAGATGGCTATACTAAAATTTAAAATTATTTTTCATCTCTCATTTCATTTCAAAATCTTTTATCTATATACAACTATCATATAATTATATATTTATCACTATCTCCCTATTTCCGTGCATTTTTGTAATGTAATTAGTGTTTTTTTAAATTTATATTCTTGATAACAATAATATTTCATAATATTATAACTAATATATTAATATATAGTATAATATTGAAAAGTAAAAGAAATAAAATAATTTATAACAAAACCCATGAGCTAATTTAAAATAAACCACCGCAAAGGTACTATGTTATACATGTTGATTCATTATTTTGTGAATATTTATTGTGTTAACGAGATTCTTTGGCTGAAGTGATATTATAGACTAGTAACTAGTAATTACTCGTGATTACTACAAGAATAAAAAAATTAGATTAAAATTTGAAAAATATTATATTATTTAAAGACTCTTTTCAATTTAAAATAACTTATAATCAAACATAACAATTATCATAATTTACCACACTACCACAATAATTAATTTTCTTTTAAAAATAGATATGCGAGAAAAATTTAAACTTGTCTACAAAACTTACAATCATCAATAACAATTATCATAATTATAATTATTATTATAATTATAGTTATTATTATTATTATTGTTCTTATTATTATTATAATAATAGTTATTATTATTATTATTATTATTATTATTATAATTATAATTATAATTATAATTATTATTATTATTATTATTATTATTATTATTATTATTGTTCTTATTATTATAATAATAGTTAGTATTATTAATATTATTATTATTGTTGTTGTTGTTGTTGTTACTATTACTATTATTGTTATTATTATTATTATTATTGTTATTATTATTATTATAATTATAATAATTATTATTATTTTGAATTAAAATTAGAATGAATCTAAACCGTCTTTTGCTTTCCATACCAAATCAATTAGAATGAATTTGAATCTTTATTATATAGATTACTATTACTATTATTATCATAATAATAATAATTATTATTATTACTATAAGTATTATTGTTATTATAATACATAATTATTATTAGTACTATTATAATACATAATTATTATTAGTACTATTATTAATAATATTATTATTATTATAATTATAATAATTATTATTATTATTTGTTTGTGTGTGTGAAGAAGAGAGGAGAGAGAAAGATTTTGTGGTTGAACATGAGAGAGAGAGTAGGGTGTAGGAGTGAATTTGATTTGGGTGGAAAAAAATATGATCCTTTAGAATAAGTTGGAAGAATTAAGTTAGAATGAATCTGAACCGTCATTGTGCTTTGTCAAATAAAAGATTCAAAATGAGTTATGTTTTATTATTATTATATTATTATTATTAATATAATTATAATTATAATAATTATTATTATTTGTTTGTGTGTGTGAAGAAGAGAGGAGAGAGAAAAATTTTGTGGTTGAATATGAGAGAGAATAGGGTGTAGGAGTGAATTTGATTTGGGCGGGAAGAAATATGAGCCTTTAGATTAAGTTAGAAGAATTAAGTTAGAATGAATCTGAACCGTCATTGTGCTTTGTCAAATAAAAGATTCAAAATGGGTTCTGTTTTATTATATAGATATCTTGTTAAATAAAATTTTTTAAAAAATTATTAATAATATTATTAATATAAACATTAAATATAAAAAAAAGTCTATGGTTCCTACTATTTAAATTTTTAACAAGGTTAGTGAATATTTTACATTATCTTTTTAGTCCTTGCGTCTCATAAATGATGCTCATATAGAGGCAAAATTAACCCTTCAGGATAAAAAGTAAAAGATAAATGACATGAAAAAAATAATTAATTATAGAATGAGGAATTCATATCTGATTTCCCCACCTGAATTAAAAGCATACTCCCACTACTATAACTGAAGCTGCACCTCTCAAGCCAACTACTCCTTAATAAGCAGCATCTATTTCACCAATGCAATTTATATCTATTTATTTGTTGTCAATATTCACCACCTAAGAACCTTCATCTTCACCCCTATTCCTATTCTATTTATTTGGCTGCACCTATTCTCCAAAAAAAATTACTTACCTTTGTCCCCACCCCCACCCCCAACACATGATATTTTTATATAAAAATTTGATATTTTAACATAATTTTGTAGTAAAATAAATGAAAACTACTATGAAAATTAAAAGAGAATGAAGAAAATATCACCACGATTGAATTCAGGTGTGCGTAGAGCACTGTCCTTAAGGATGATTGTCGTCCCACCGATATTGTATATCACCGGTGCAAAAGGTCACAACGGATACCTTCCAAGATTCAACAATCCCGTCTTCTCTAATGTGCACTCAAATAGAGAAGGTGATATGAATATCCCATTGTTTTTTTTTAGTTTTAGAAAAAATAATACAAGAGAAAATATTGTAATGTAATATTTTTATATGTTTTGTAATAGCTAGAAAATTAAGGTTTTACAACGGCTAAATTTAATAATTAAACATAAATCAATCTCATAAATTTTGTAACGGAAGGATATTAATAAATATTGAAATTTAATCTAAGATAATAAAACATACTATCTCGACTTTGAAATTTATGAGATTATTTATTCATAATAACTATTGACATGTATAGAATTAATTTTAGATTACATTGCTTTAAATATCACTATTATTCTTTTAAAAAAATCATTGGAAAGACGAGTGAAAAGAAGAAAAATTACTTCATTGGACTAAATAAATTGAAAAGATTAGAGAAAATAAAAAAAATTTGTTTAATATTTAGGGATAATATGAGAAATTAAATTATTAATTTTTATATAAAAAGAAATGACAGGTAAAATGAATAAAAATTCTCTATATAAAGATAACTAAAATGAAAGGATGGAGCACAACATATTCATCAAAAGCCTAGGAGGGTAGGAGGACTATCACTTACCAGGCCAGTGGATCATTCTAGAATTGGTCCATTTCCAGTGAAAATGGGTTTCTCATCTTCCGAATTGCTTCCTTCTAGGCCCATTAGGTTTGCTCCTTTAGTGGGCTTAATGTGAGGTGAGTCTATTACGAATGACAATGGTACAGGGTCGAGTTTATGTTAAGTTACATAACATAGATGATGAGAAAGAAAGTTAGTCCAATTTTGAGTTTTAAAATACTTTACTTTGATTTTAAAAATCAATAATAATGTTATAGTTTGGAACGAAGTGAGTATATAAAATTAAACAGCACTAGCCTTGAAGAGAAAAAAGTTTAAAATATGTCGGTGTAATTTTGCTATGTAGTTGATTAGGAACCCTAATAATTCAATCAAAATTTTATATCCGATAATTTAGGGACAAAAATGATTTTTTAAATAAGAATACAACCATTGAAGCTAAACTCGCTTTTAGGATTGAATTCAACCTTTAATCGAGGGATTATTCTTGAATAGAATCATGGAATGAAAGAGTTCAGACACAGTTCTAAACTCCTTCAAGAATAGGAGGCAATAATAAAACGCACATCAAAGAAGAGAGTACTCCTTTTATAAATAAACAAGCCCCCGACGTCCTTTCTTAATAGATGGAGCAATCCTCACTCGACACCTCGAAAGCGGATCGGATCAGTACAAACACATGTGATCCGTATTCGCTTACATACCATACGTGCTTCCTCGTACCCTGACTATTCCTCTTTCACTGGTTTTTACTTGTCTTTTACTGGTTTATTTGTATCCAACTATATGATAAAACTCTCCTCGAGCAATCGTCACTCGATAGTAGCAACTCCGTCTTAGCGTAGGCGATTGAAGTAAAGCCTCTGCCTCTATCACTTGATTGAAAGGATCAGACACTTTCCACTGCTTTTGAAAGCAGAATGAAAGTACCCCAACTCCTAATGAAAAGAAGTCTTTTATGATATGTTGGTAGCTACCGCCTACAAATCTCAAAATACTTGGAGACCTGGCAATATTCCCTGAGCCCAGCCCAGCCCAATAGTTCATACTTCAATGTTCAAAGTCTAGATAGGTAGTCTTGGAGATGCAGGCCCTATTTATTTTAAAATTTTGTTTAAGCCTTTGAGCACATATTTATATTCATATAATAATATTGTGTAATTAAAATAGAGAAAAAATTAGGACAACAAAAAGAGTTTAAAATAGAGATAGACATAATATAATATAGAGGACTAGCAACAGTCCCGTGCGCACTATGGACAGTGAGATTTATTCCGAATTTTGGACGGCTCAGATAATTTATTAGGATGAGCAGGAAATTCAAAATCATTTGTATTTTGTTATGTCAACCACTTTGGACAACTACCTGTCATTGTATGTCAAGAACTCCAGTTTCTAAGTAAAAATTGATATAATTAACTTGAGTTATGTTTGTTTGTAAGAATTATAATTCAGGGATTATAATCTCAAGACTATTAATTCTAGGATTATAATCCCGGGATTGAAATTTTAATGTCAAGACTATTAAGCCATTTTATAATCCCGAGACTAATAGTGTCAAGTCTAAATTTAAAAACATACAAGACACTTGGGATTAATAGTCATATCTCAAGTATAATCATTGCAAACAAACATAACCTTGATGTTTTGGATTTGAAAAGATAATTGATATTTCCGCAATCAAAAGTAATAGTTCTCCACTTTCCACGCACACTAATGTAAGGATTATCTTGTAGAAATATCAAACTTGATTTGGAAATATTAATTCCAAAAGAAAACATATACAACTTAAAGTTTGAGCTTAGTGAGATTTTTGATATCAGAACCATCCATCTGGGTGGCTAGTGCATGTTTGGTTTACATAGTATTTAGAAGCCAAAACGTATTTTAAAATCTTGTTCTCCAAAAATGGTGCTATGCATTTGGAGGTTCAGATGCACCGAATGCTATTGCTGCAACGCTAATAACCCTACAAACCATCACTAACAGAAGCCTGACAAATTTCCAGGTAATTTATTTCTAAGTAATGTCTGTCTTTAGCCAATTCATTTGTTTTACAGAACTCACAAAGGAAAATAATAAATTATTGAATCCCAGAATCTTAAAGTTACAACAGAAATTTTACCAATATACACATAAATTAAAATAAAAATAGCTAAATCACTACTTCCTTGACAGCTTCTCTTTCATCCTCTCAACTGCACTTCGGAGAGTCCCCTCATCTTTGCAAAATGTAAACCTTACAAGATTCTTTCCATCTTCCTTGTTCAAGTAAAACATGCTTGTCGGAATGCCTACCACCCCAACTTCCTTACTCAAATACTCACAGAACGAAACATCATCTTTCTGCCCAAAAGGGGCGGGATCTACCACCACAAAGTACGTACCACTTGATGGATATACAATAAAACCCACAGCTTTCAAACCCTCTACCAATATCTCCTTCTTCGCCATGTAATCCCTCTTTAGCTCCTCATAGTAGGTATCTGAGGTTGAAAGGGCTGTCGCAGCTGCAAATTGCATTGGTGTGGGGATAGCAAAAGTGAGAAACGAATGTGCTTGTCTCACTCCCCATGTCAGGTGAGGGGGTGCTATGGCCCACCCTATCCTCCAGCCGGTTAGGGAGAAAGTCTTCCCTAAGGAGTTCATTGTCACAGTCCGCTCGTACATCCCAGGGAGAGAAGCTATTGATATGTGATCCATTTCGAAAGCTAACTTGTCATAAACTTCATCACTGAAAACTAATACATCATTCTTGATGCAGAGAGATGCAATCGTATTGAGTTCTTCCCGAGAAAACATCTTTCCCGTGGGGTTGTGTGGAGTGTTTAAGAGGATTGCACGAGTATTCTTTGAGATTGCAGACCTGAGCTCATCAATGGGGACAGAAAAATTTGGAGGCCGTAAAGTGATGCACTTTATCTTGGCACCGGCCATAGACAGAGTAGCTTCATAAGAATAATAGAAAGGAGCAAAGAGGATCACCTCATCTTCAGGATTTATTAATCCTAGAATGGTTGCAGCAATTGCTTCAGTGCAGCCAGTGGTGACAGTAACTTCCTTTTCTGGGTCCACAGAAAGTCCAGCATCCTTCTTGAACCGTGCTGCGACTGCTGAGTTGAGATCAGGAACACCATACCCGCGGGCATATTGATTTTTCCCATCTTTAATGGCTTGAATTGCTGCTTCTTTGACAAATTCTGGGCCATCAAAACTTGGGAAGCCTTGACCGAGGTTTATTGCTCCATGTTTGATGGCAAGCATACTCATCTGCGAGAATATTGCCGTTTTGAATTGCTCCAAACGCTTTGCAACCTGAAATGGAAAGCCTCAGTTACAGAAGTTATGGCCATTGAAGGAAAGTTTGCATATAGACACAAGGGTTGACTTTCCAACAAATATTTAAAATAAAAAGAATCCATTAAGTTGAAGGTTACTGGAAATGATGACTATATCCTATTTAAGTTGAAGAGTAAATATAGTCATCATTTCCAGTAACCTTCAAGTTGATGAGGCTTTCTAGTATAATCAAAGTTTCTTCTTTCATAGTGTTTATCTGTCACTCAGATTCCAATAACTTGCAACTTTGTTCTATTCAGATATGACATAACCAGATGAAGGCTAATCGATTTTGTGAAACCAATTAACTGCTTTTCCTTAATTAAGAAACAGATTGTCTCCAATTTCTGCAGTCTCTTTTATCTAATAGAATGATCACCACTCTTTACTCAACGCATGATGATTGATGAAGACCAATATGAATCTCAATGAACAAAGCAAACAATATCCCATATCTCTTGGTCTTAGCTAAATAGGACTCTTCCAAAATACAGGTCAACTAAGCTGCTTAAAGTAATGTTTTAACAATCTCACAACGACAATGAGATTCAAAAAACAGACTTGAGATAATTTCAGAAAGTATAACACCTGTTGACAAATAATCCGATCTCCACAGAAAATGCAGTAAAATCATAAAACTAATGCATTTACTGCAATATAAGAACTCAACACGCTGAAATAACTCAAGTAGCCTTCATGGAGCCCAGTAAAATATCTAATCAGAGGGTGCTACGACAGAGAAGGCTATCTTTGAAGCAGCGTTATAGGTTATCCAACTGAATGCAGCATGAAGGCCACCACATAAAAGAAGACAAGGGGGTGGTCAAGAATTATGAAGTACCTGGGCATGTCATGAGTGATTGAGACCCCCACTAGGTAAAACTGTTACCTCCAAAAATATTCAAGCTAGTGATACTTATCTTAAAATTCTGACAAACTTTCAGCCAAAATGCAAACAAGTAACAAGAAATGCTTTAATATTATTATGTCCCCCACTGGAGGTCCACAGCGCAACTTGCTAGGAACTTAGCTCTGATACCAAATGATGGACTCCACGGCACGCTTGCGTGAGGTGATCGTCGCTCGGATCGTTTCTAACAAGCTATAAGGGTGAAACTCTCTTGACACCTCAACCCAACGCCTATAAATAGGCGAGAACCTTGGTACAATCGATCAAGTAATGAAATATGTGTTGAATGGAACACCACCAGACACCTAAACCCCATACTTATAAGAAGCGAAACCTCAATACAATTGACAATTGATGCGGTAAAGGCGTCACACACAACTATGAATTGTTGTATGATAAGTCAAAGTTTGAACCTCACAAATGAACCATGAATGCAGTTAGAGTTCTCAAAGAACCAAAAGGAGAATAATCTCACAATAATTTTATTAATCAAAGTTGTTCTTTTGAATTACATCGGTCAATCCCCTATTTATACTAATAAAAAGTAACCCTAATCCTATAAGGAAATAAAAAATCAATTTGGAATGAAATCCTAGCTTAAAAATCATCCTAATTACATTAGAATTGGAAAAGGTAATAAAATCTCGCACAAATCCGCGTCCAACTTTTCTGAAACGCGTCTAGAACACGTT
Organism: Panax quinquefolius; assembly: GCA_020205615.1. Lineage (NCBI taxonomy): Eukaryota > Viridiplantae > Streptophyta > Magnoliopsida > Apiales > Araliaceae > Panax > Panax quinquefolius. The sequence continues at coordinate 38,901,151 of CM035172.1, read as the reverse complement.
GGAACGCGCTAGAGCGTCGCAGCTCTAGAATGGAGCGCCGCGGCACTGGACTTTCTGTCCGCTTTGCTGTTTTTGAACATTTTCACTTCTTTGACGTTTTTAAGTCTCGAATGTAATTCTTTGCTCCGTTTTCATTTCCTCCACCAAATTCGAACCTTTGATTGAACCAAATTAATGAGCTTAGAATCTTATCCCATAACGAACGCCTTGCCTTGTAGCTGGAATCCTTTCCTTTCGTTACGTGCATTGAAACATTGTGTTGTTGCGTATTAAATTGTACATTCTTTGTGATGCTTGGACATCCACAACGTCGCGTGATCGCTAATCCCTCCATGAATTGAAACATAACTTCGTCGATGATTAGGCAACACACATGAACACGGAATTGTAAACTTGGTTTGCGTTGATTTGGTCTTACTAAATAGATCGTTTTCAGCAATCCCAAATCACATAATTCAAATTCCCTCGCGCTCCACTTGAATTGAGCTCCAATTTAGGTATCCTCGAATAGACTTTAGCCCAATTACTTGAAATCAATTGTTGAACCCTTGAAGCTTGAATCGTCAGATTAACGGCCCGGTCAGTCTGTCATCATCAACTAACTTCACCTTTGCACTGTTGGGCAGGTTCAAGTACATACGCATGGCTTACAAAGGCCATTTAATAAACAATCCAAGTCCTAAATTAGCATACCATCGACTAGCTAAATCAAATTTCTAAGTATAAATGAGTAATAGAAAGCAATGGATATCCACAAGAAACGTAAGCAAGAAAGGAAAATCCTAAACCAGTACCATAGGTGTAATTACAAGACCTTTAAATAAAGTAAATATTAGGCATAAAGCATCCCGTAGAAGTACACAGATGGAGAAAGAGCCTGACCTAAAATCCAGATCAAACTACAATTACCAAAAGAGACTCAGCTAGATCATGAAAGGACATAACCAATGTCAATATAGAGCAAACCCATCAAGAAAATGCCAAAAATCAAGCATAAATTTAATAAATAAATAAAAAAAGACAATTGGGGATGCCTGTACGGGTTGATGGCTCTTCTGGGTGGACTCATCCTGAGCTAAAGCAGCCTCCAATTGGGTCGAAATTGTGGCCATGGAAGATGGGTAGCCGGTGGTTCGTCTCCGACAAAGGGTATGATGTAAAACGGTAGTTGTGAAGCTCAATTGTCTAAGAGCATCTCAGGAGATGCTCAAATCCTGACTAAATTTAGTCCAACCCTCAGAATTTGGGGTATTTTTGGGCAAAACAAATAGACTATATTCAGTAACTTAGTTTTGATGAATTATAAATTTTTAATATATTTAAATGGGAGTATGGAAGAATGATTGGTGAATAATAATTTTTTTAATATTATAGTGATTATCTGTTGAAAAAATTAAAATACTATCTCATATAGATTGATATCATATGGACTAAATATAATCTATGATCACCTTACTGAAGATGCTCTAAACATCATCTTATAGGATGTCTAGGTACATTGACCTACCGGTGTATGCGAGAATCCATCCTGGTTAGCGTAGCGCTTATTTTTCGATAAGTTTGTCGATTAATCAATAGAATTCGGTTAATAACACGAGATATACATTTGATTGAACAATATTAGTCGCAAGTGACCAGACAAATTATGACTCTCAATTCTTTACTTTACCTGGTGTGCCACGAATTTTGGCCACAGAAAGTCAGAGACGAGTAGAAGTTGGATATGGTTATCATCAAGTTATCTTTATGTTAATTTTGTCTAATAATCAAATACAGTTTCGATACATAGAGATATCTCTAAATTTATGTGATAATCTTCAGACAATTAATTGATTAAAATTAATTTTATACTAACCACTCTCATAAAAATTTGAGTGGTCCGAACCTGGATCCCATCAATTCAAAGTTGTTTAATAGGTACATGCATCTCCTAGCAATATAATGAATCCATCAAAATAACTTTTGGCACATAAATAATTTATGAAAATAAAAACAATTTAAAATATGAATAAAATCTAATAAAATTATATTGGACTTGTTTTATGTTTAAATTTTAGTCATGATTCAAAAAAAATATATTTAATTATTATATATTCAAATTGATACTCAATACGTGCTCAAATAAAAATGAATAATTAGTTACTTTCTCTATCCTCAAAAGTGTAGATGGTTAGATTTATCTTTGTTGAGATTTTTTTTACTTTTTTACATTTATTTTTTCTTCATTTTCTTCCACATTTCGCAAGTTCCAAACGGAGATTTAAAGGAAATTGACTTCATAATATCATTGTTTTATTTTTTTGGTTTTTTCTGTTTTGGAAGGAAAAGTGGATCATATTTTAGAAAAAGAAACTGAACATTGTTAATCCTTCTCTATAGATCAAAAGAGTGGGAGGATGATAGAGCAAATATATATATATAAATTACATACATAAAATGAAAGGAAATTTACACAAATAACTATAATTTGACTTCTTCAATTATTTTTGTGTAAACACGAGTAGTTATAGTGTATATTTAGTTACTAAACGTTTATTGCGTTTGCAAGTTCAAACGTACTTAAAAATTTTGTTATTTTAATAGCAACTTATTTAATTCACAAATACAACGTTTGAGTCTCAAATGGATTAAAATTGGTGCGTTATGTTTGGAGGTCCAAACGTTGTAAATACAAACGATGATAGCTGGACAAAACCTAATTGTTAAATACATGGATGGAGTATCTTTAGTTAATTAATTACTAGCAAACTGAGCCCTAAATTAGGCCTGGTAAAATATGGTTATGGGTTGGTTTTTGGTTTTCAAAATATGGTTATGGTTCCATTTAACTAAAATCATATTAACCATTTTTAATATGGGTTATGTGGGTTGGAACCATATGGTTATGGTTAAAACTCATATTAACCATTTTAAGATGTTTTGACTTTTAAACAAAAATTTTAAAAAATAAAATTAATATATACTATAGATAGAGAGACGAATATAAGTGTGGAATTTAGGCTCCTTAAGTAATGCTATGAGATATACATAATCGATAATATTATTTTTTTTTGGGGGTGAGGGGTGGGGTGGGGGTGGGTGGGGGTGGGGATGGGGTGAGGAGGGGTATACATAATCACATAATATTATTTATGAAGGGGTGGGGGTAAAGAGTGTATCATAATCACATAATATTATTTTTGGAGAATGAGAGAGTGGGGAGTGGGGGTGGGGGTGGGGGGTGGGGGTAGGGTAGAGTGGGAGTGGGGTTAGATGGGGAGTAAAGGGTGTATCGTGTCAGCATACTTCACTTTTTATATTTGTTTTAATTAAATGTTGAGGGCCGCCAATGTATTCATTTGGAGTGTCTAGTCATTATTGTTTTTAGCACCCAAACACCATATGATTTCTTCTTTATTATGAAATTCAAAACTTCATTATTAAAAGAACGAGTACAAGTAAAGTCCCCTATGTTTACAATATATATATATATATCTGAGGAGCCGAGGATCAAGTAGATCTCTTAGTAAGTAGAAGCTTCTCTTAAATAATGAGAACTTTATCAAAATGACGTAGTTTTTGATAAGACGCAGTGGCATTTTGTAAATACCATGCCACCGCGTATTTAAAAAATGTCATCGCGTCTTATCAAAACTACGCTGCTTTTGATAAAATTCTATTATTTAAGGCATTCTTCATTTAAGAATTCTACTATATATATATATATATATATATATATATATATATATATATATAGGTAATAACTCGTGGCAAACGCTTTTATAAGTAACGCTTCAACAACCAAGTTTTCATCCATCGATTCATACATTTAATGGCTCAAATTAAACAATTTCCCCTACATAGCTACAGTTAGCAGGCAATTTCTTTAATTCCAAAATTGCTACTAAGTTACCGAATCGCCTCCTTTATATACTTAGCCCTGTGGCAGAGCCTCTGGCAGCGAGCAGTACATATATTTTGTCTTATTCTTGGGGCGTTGTTTGCATATATTTTGTTGCGGATCATCAAAATCTAAATTAACTATACATCTTTGACAACACTACTCACATGCATGCATGCACATATCTATAAGTACTGCTTTTATTTATTAATATATATTTTAATAAGATCATTACTAATTTTAAAAATTAATTTGAGACATTTAAAATGAAGATTATTTATTATAGGTTATAAAATAATAAAAAAAATTACGATGAGTTGTAAAAACCCCAAACTTTTGAATAAAGATGAATTTTCTATAAATATTATTTTTGAATATTATGGAGTGAAATTGATATAATGTTATAGTTGTGGGTAATATTTATAAATTTTGCAAAAGACGCAAGTTGTTATATAATATTCGATTGGTTGGGAAATATTCGTTTTAACGGGAATATTCATATATAATCAAGACAATCATTGGTGGACCCCTATAACGGAATTATTGTCGGATTGAGAAAACGACAAAAATACTTTATGAAAATAACGGCGGAAGTTTTACAGGTTAATGCATTGAAACACCCGGTGTTAAAAATGCGATGTAATCTGCGTGGTGGCATAGTAGCGCACGGTATTAATTATTTATGCTACGTGATAAGTCACTCAGCTTTTGTTGGTATTATTAATGTAATAATACGTAAAATCTTTTACATAAAATGTAAATACTTTTATAAAGTTATTCTATAAATAAAATATATTCTATTCTATTATGCATAAGTGTTCTGCGTAGTATTTTGCATAGTAAAATCTTTTTATATAAAAACATAATACTTTTATAAAGTTATCTGCTTTATTAGACAATAATTAGAATATATTATATTTTATTATCGATAGTATTTGCATAGTGCTCGCGATAGTGTTTTGCGTAGTAAAATCTTTTATAAAGTTATTCGCTTTTATTAGATTATAAATAGAATATATTATATTTTTATTTAAAAGATTTTGCTTTAAATATGGACCGTCGATTAAAGTAAATCAATCTGACCGTTTCATGAGTTAGTTACTATTATGCACTTTTCTTTTCTAAGGTAGGGAATATTATTTGTTGTACTCGTAAGAGGTGTTATTCTTTTATATTCATGAAGAGAACTTATGTTATTCCATTCTTTATTATTCTCGCTGAATAACTCAGATATCGCCGCTACCCTATACTTGGTGACATTCTTCATTATTCGCTTTTACTATTCTCATTAGAATATCCTCGTTCATAAGGCTTTTTTATGGCGGAATGATTCCGTCTTTATTATTATTATTCGTTGAATATCCTCATCATGCGTTTTCTTTACGGGACCTTGCCCGCTTTTTTATTATTATTCATTGGAATATCTCGCCTCATGCAATCTTGCATGCATGGTGATTTCTGCTGCTATTCCATTCTTTATTATTCGCTTGGAACATCTTGGTTTGCGTAATTTCACCGACCAGGTTCCGTTATTTAGTATTCTGTTGGAATAACCTTTCGTTATGCAAAGTACCGCATTTCGTGGTGATTTCTTTTGTTATTCCATTCTTTATTATACTTTCAATTGGTTAAAGTTTTGACTTCTATACTCCATGAAATTAGTGGAATATCCTCGATATTTAATGCTTCATCCAAGATCTTTTCATGGAAATATTCTTCCAGTATTCTTGAATTTTACTCTACAAAGCGGTATCATGTTGACAATTTGGACATTATTAGTTCCTAGATAAATTAATTCTTGAACTTGTTTTATCAATTCTTATATCATTGTCATCATCCTCATATTTATATTTTTGAAAGTCATCTGTGGCTTTGTAGTAGGCATAGATGGACTTGGTATGATTATCATAAGACCCTCAACTTTTTAATGAATAAAATCAAATTTCTTTTATTTATTATTTTGAATAATAAGGTATTAATTTGATATAATAACTTTGGTTATGGGTGAAATGTGAAAATTTTGCAAAATAAGCAAGTGGTTATAAAATATTCATTTTGTTGGTGGAATATTCTTTCTGTCGGGGAATATTAAATTTACGGCCAGCTACAACCCAATTATGGGCCCCATAACGGATAACGATCGAATGAAGAAAATGACAAAATTGAATAACTAGGCGTAGTTGTTCTGAAGTAACAATCGTTGGAATACGGTGGTTAAAGTAAAAATGTCTGCGTTGTTACTTGACGATGAAGATATCTGATTGCAGATATTGATTGAATTATTGATCCTTACTTAAGAAGGCACTACTCAATAATTATCACGATGAATTATTGTTCAATATTTTATTTTATCGATTCAATAATTGCTTTGCATTGATATTTTATATTATTGTTGTTTCAATTATCGCCATCGCACAAAGATATCTCCTTTATCGATCGAATTCAGATTATTTGGAATAATATTATTAGATAACATTATTGGCAATGTCTAGAAAGTTTTGTCAAGGAGTGGTTTGGTCACCTAATTGCATGGCGCCAAGAGAGAAATCCTTATTGAAAGTCCCTCTTTCCGAACGACTGGTTGTGGACGCCCCAAAATAGGTCCATTCCATCCAACCCATTCTCGAGTCGCCAAATACATGGTACAAAAACAAATACAACTTCAGTAATACGATAACACATATACTATGAGTTTAAATACAACTATTGTCTAATAGATGATATAAAAACTCAAAGGGTCCTCATTACAATTATTGATACGCTATTTCACGTAATAGTGAAGACTACTAATGCAACCATCTGGACCGTCAATCCATTCCCCGACTAGTCCCAGCTATATTCTCATTTCCTGAAGATAACAGTGAAAGAAAGGGTGAGCTCAACTAGCCCAGTAAGAAATTATTATGACTAAGATAATATACCACAAATTATCATTAGTCTTCAACAGGGAAAAATCTGATAAAATATAATAGACAACAAGTTTTAGATCAACAACTGCAGTGGAATAAGCAATCCATTAGAAGAGTCAAGTAGAGAAAGAATTCTACTATCTTCTATTAATTTAAAAGTCCATCATCAATATTTTATCCCTGTAACATCAATCAATACACATCTTTAATCAAATATTCATCTTTGCACTGCGGGCCAAAGATATTCATTTGTATCACCAGTTGGTCATTTCATCTTAACACCTATTCATCTTTGTACTACGGGCCAAAGATATTCATTAGGTAATCATTCATTTTTGCACTACAAGCCAAAGATATTCATCAGTTAATCATTCATCTTTGCACTACAGGCCAAAGATATTCAGTAATATCATCATTTATGACTGAGGATGATGAAAAATATTTTAAGGGAACGAATCCAGTGAAACAAAATAACAAATATTAGAGATTCGTATTACAGTTTATCCAAGATCAATAATACTTCATAATAACCAATTTTGAAGCAAAATTCAAGAATAAAGATCAAAACATGGATACAATCAAAGATAGTAACCATAATAGACACCTTGGATAAAAAGAAGAAAATTTCATTTTTGGGTGAATAAGTCAAGTATTCGTGAATAATTAAGTCGATATCGTGAATAGTCCAGATACGTGAATAGTAACTCACACCAAAAGATAGAAATTCCACAAGAAAAATCATCATGCTTAGTGAATAGTACTTTCGTGAATAGTAACTCATGAATAGTAACTCGTGAATAGTAACTCATGAATAGAACCTTACATAAAAAGTTTCAAATTTGATAAAAAGTTCTAACCAATATTTCTAAGATAATGATATTGAAGAAATAATATCACTTACTGAAGAAAATAACATCCTTACCTCAAAAAGACAAGATTTCCGATTGGAATAATCTGGATATAGTCTTTGAAGGAACTTGCAAAATCAGATAAAACACTCAAAGTATCAAAATACTCACAAGAATACGCTCGATAATATATAGAGAGAAAGAGAGAAAACTTATGAATTCTCGTGTGATTTTCAATTCTAACTAAGCACCTATTTATAGGAAAATGCTTGAACACCTATAGAAGACTAACTCACACTACGTGGCGCCCCAAAATAGGTATACATCACCCATTCCGAGTTGTCAATACATGAGTACGAAACAACTACAACTTTATTATTACAACAAGAAAAAACTGTGAGTTTAAATACAAATATTATCTTCTGACAATATTTATACTCACATAAATCCTCATCACATTTATTGATACATTATTTTACAAAAATGGTGAGGACTACTAAACAATCCTTTCTAAAACCTTCATTCCATACCCCAGGCTAAGTACTCGCTATATTCTCGCCTCCCGAGAAGAATGGAACAAAAGGAAAAGGGTGAGCTCAACTAGCTCAAGAAAGAATATTATGACTAAGATAATATACAACAAATTATCGTTAGTCTTCAACAGGAAAAAATTTAATAGAATACAATAGACAACGAATTTTCAATCAATATTCGCAATGAAATAATAATTCATTAGAAGAGTTAAGTAGAGAATGCAAACTACTATCTTCTATGTATGAATTTAAAAGTTCATCGTCTATCTTTTATCCCCGTAACAACAATCAATATACATCATCGAATCAAATATTCATCTTTGCACTTCTGTGCCAAAGATATTCATCGATTAATCATGTTCATTTAAACACTGCTCATCTTTGCATCTACAGCCAAAGATATTAATCACCATCCATCATGTTCATCTCAACACTGCTCATCTTTGCACTACAAAGCCAAAGATATTCTTCAGAAATCATTCATCTCTTTGCACTACTGTGCCAAAGATATTCTTCAGAATCATTCATCTTTGCACTACGGGCCAAAGATACTCAATAATATCATCATTTAAGACCGAGGATGATGAAAAATATTTTTAAAGAACGAATCCAAAGGAAACAAAATGACAAGGATTAAGGATTAAGGATTCAGTACTTTGTTTTATCCATGTCCAACAATACCCCAAAAATAATCACAGTGGTGTAAAATTCAAGAATGATCAAAACATGGATACAATCAAAGCTAGTATTCAAAATAGATGTTTTGGACAAAAGAAGAAATTTTATTTTTTGGTGAATAGTGTCGATACATGAATAGGCCAGATACGTGAATAGTCTTAGTATCGTGAATAAAGACCGTATACATGAATAGTAAATCCGACACCAAAAGATAGAAATTCCACAAAAACATCTTCATGTTTCATTAATAGTACTAAATGAATAGAACTCGTGAATAGTAACTCATGAATAGTAACTCGTGAATAGTAACTCATGAATAGTAACCCCGACATGAAAAAAAAGTTCCAAATTTGATAAAAACTTGGATCAACATTTCAACATAATGATATTGAAGAAATAATATCATTACGAAAAAAATAATATCCCTTACCTCAAAGAATCGAGATTGCCGGAGGAAAGGCTCGGGAAGTGATCTTTGAATGAAACTTGTCTTGAGCAATAAAGAACTCTCAAAGTATCTAAATACTCACAAAATACGCCAATAATATAGAGAGAGAGAGAGAAAAACTTTGTTTCCGTGTGATTTTCAATTCTAACTTAGCCCTCTATTTATAGGAAAATGTTAGCCCACCAAGGCGGACTTGACACCGACTACTTACAGATGATGGCTACCTTTACTATTGCCACCCACCACATTTGAAATAAAATTCAGCACATTTCTTCACCAACCACAAGTGGGGCCCACTCAATTCTAGAATTTTCCACCAAAATCAATTATAACCCTAATTTCCTAATCGGACACCTCTTAAAATTCATAACAAATCATTCAGTGCATTTTTAATCGGTTCAAAATTTGTGGACATATACTCAACTTATGTATGTATAACATACCTAAAAATTACCATTATCCAATCGGTTTTGATTAAAAATTATAATCCCCATAATATATCTCAAAACCCCGATTTAATTTTTAATACCTCCATCTGGTAAAATAATTGATAAAACACCTCAACAATAATTTCTTCATTTATAACCACATAAATAAATCCATCATTTATATCCACATAAAATAAATATTTCTTTATCATATGAATCAATAATTAATTATTCACAAATAATATTACGTAATCACAATTATGACAACCAGTAGTTCCGGAGAGAGAGGGGCTTTCAGATAAGGATTTCTCCATCTTGGCGCAATGAATTAGGTGACCAAACCTCTCCTCGATAGAACTTTCTAGACATTGCCAATAATGCTATCTAATAATATTATTTAAATAATATGAATTATTGATCCGATAATGGAGATAATGCGATGACAATTATTGAACAACAATAATATAAAATATCAACGCAACAATTATTGAATCAATAAAATAAAATATTGAATAATAAATTCATCGTAAAAATTATTGAGTAGTGCCTTCTTCACGTAAGGATCAATAATTCAACAATACTTGTGCACCGCAGTGCTCCACCAAACTTAACCACGCGACATTCAGTATTTTAACCACCGGGTATTCCAACAGTCTTAATTGGTAATAACTACGCCGTTATTTTTTAACCAACTTATATTTGTCGCTTTCTTCATCCAATCGCTTTCCACATGGGGCCCCACATTATTACCGTCAATATTTAATATTCCCCGACAAAGATTTAATATTCCACGACCAAACTAATATTCCCCGACAAAATGAATATTTTATAACCACTTGCTTATTTTGAAATATTTATATTTAACCCTTAACTATCCACATTAATCAAATCAACCCTTTACTATTTCAAAATAATAAATAAAGGAAATTCCTTTTTATTTAAAAAAAAATTCGGGTCTTACAACCTCCCTTCTTCTTATGAAATTTCGTCCTCGAAATTGACGTGCGTACTGTGTTTCAAAAGGTGAGGATACCTCGCTTTCATTTCCGCTTTCCAATTCCCGTGTCATTTCCTCTATAGCATGATTCCTCCACAAAACTTTAACTTGTGGTATGACCTTTCTACAGTAGGGATATGCTCCTTCCTATCCAAGATCTTGATAGGTACCTCCTCATACGTTAAGTCTTGGCTATCTCGTCCTGGTTCTAACTCAATAACGTGGTTCGGGTCTTTCACATATTTACGAAGTACGATATGTGAAACACATTATGAACACGAGAGACATACTTTGAGGTAACGCAAGTCTATAGGCTACATTTCCTACTTTCGGTCAAGAATTTGAAATGGACCAATAAATCGTGGATTGAGCTTTCCTCTCTTCCCAAATCTTGTAACTCCTTCCATGGAACAACTCATGACAATACATGATCCCTACATTAAATTCCACGTCCTTTCGATGAAGATCCGCATAACTCTTTTGTCGATCTTGAGCCGTTTGTATCGTTATTCGAATCATTTGGATCTTTTCGGTGAGTCATACGTCTTAACTTCGGGTCCCAACAATGTTGCTTCACCCACCTCATCCCAACATATTGGAGAACGACATTTTCGTCCATATAATGCTTCAAATGGAGCCACACCTATACTTGCTCGATAAGCATTGTTGTAGGAGAATTCCACCAATGGTAAATACTTATCCCAACCGCCTTGAAGTCTAGGACACGTAGTCTTAATAAATCTTCAAGAGTTTGAATAGTCCTCTCGATTGTCCGTCTCGTTTGGGGATGGTATGCCAACTAAATCGCAAATCTGCGCCCATAGCTTTTTTAAGCTAACCCAAAATCTTGAAGTGAATCTTGGGTCACGATCCAAAACTATGGATACAGAGCATGCCATGCAACCTCACAATCTCATTTACGTACATACTAAGCAAGGCGTTCAAGTGAATAAGTCTCCCGTATCGGCAAGAAATGAGCAGACTTGGTTAATCTATCAACAATAACCCAAATAGCATTGATGCCCTGAGAAACCGTAGGAAGACCCGTAACGAAATCCATGGTAATGTGTTCCCACTTCCATTCCGGAATCTCAAGTGGTTGCAACGGACCCTTAGGTACTAGATGCTCCGCCTTTACACGTTGGCAAGTTAAACACATCGAGATAAACTTTGCAATCTCTCTCTTCGTATTATTCCACCAAAATGTATGTCAAGATCACGATACATTTTAGTACTTCCAGATGGATTGCAAATGGTGTATTATGTGCCTCCATCATAATCTTGTACTTCAAATCGTAGTCGTTAGGAACACAAAGTCTAGAGTGGACTCAAGTATTCCTTCTTCATCAATTCTCGCTTCTAATAGCTCCTTCTTGTACTTTCTTCTTCATACGATCATCATTTCCCATTCGGGTGGCTTGAAGCAACCTTAACTTTTCTATTAAAGTTGGCTCTGTCGCGATATCTTGACATCATCGCACTTTTCGTTCCGCATATGATCTTCTACTCAATGCGTCCACTACGCGTTCGCTTACCGTGGTGGTATTGAATAGTGTGGTCGTAGTCTTCAATAGCTCGAGCCAACGTCATTGCCAGCGTGTTGAGTTCTTTTTGAGTGAAGAAATATTTAAGGCTTTTATGATCCGAATATATCTCCACTTTCTCCCCATATAGATAGTGCCTCCATATCTTTAAGCGCAACGATTGCCGCTAACTCTAGATCATGAGTAGGATAATTCCTCTCATACTCTTTTAAGTTGTCATGAGGCATAGGCTATGACTTTCCCACGCTGCATGAGAACACATCCTAACCCTTTGCACTCAAGCATCATTTGTAGATAACAAATCCATCCGAACCGGATGGTATTGTTAGAACAAAATCAAATAAGTCTCCTCTTAAGCTCTTGGAAACTTTTCTCGCATTCTTCGCCTTCCAAACGAATTTCTCAGATCCTTTCGAGTTAAATTGAGTTAATGGAGTAGCGATTCGAGAAAACCTTCCACGAATCTCCGATAATAACCAATTTAAGCCCAAAAGCTACGTACTTCATCCCACCGACTTCGGTTGTTCCCAACTTTATATTGCTTCAATCTTCCGGATCAACAGATACTCCATGTTTTGACACCATATGCCCAAGAAATGCTACTTCCTCAAGCCGTAACTCGCATTTCTTCAATTTGGCATATAGTTGGTTTTCACGAAGCCTTTGGAATACCACTTTCAAATGGTGCTCATGATCTTCACGACTTTTGGAATATATAAGGATGTCATCAATAAAGACAACAACGAATCGATCCAAATATTCCTTGAATACTTGGTTCATCATATCCATGAAAGCCGCAGAGCATTAGTTAGTCCGAAAGACATGACTAAGAATTCATAATGCCCATACCGAGTTCTCAAGGCGCTCTTTGAATATCCTCGCCTAATCTTCAAATGATGATATCCGTAATCTAAGATCGATTTTTGAAAAGAATTGTGCCTCAGAATTGGTCAAACAAGTCATCAATACGAGGTAGAGGATACCTATTCTTGATGGTGACATGGTTCAATTCCCGATAGTCAATACAGTCGCGATACTCCCGCCTTTCTTTTTTACAAATAAAACAGAGCACCCCAAGGAGATGTACTAGATCGAATGAAACCAATGTCCAACAATTCTCAGTAGTTGGACCTTTAACTCCTGAAGTTCAATAGAGCCATTCGATATGGGGTTTTAGAAATGGGCTTTGTACCAGTTCAAGATCAATAAAGAATTCAACTTCACGCTCGGGGTAGACCAGAAGTTCTTCTAGAAATACGTCAGAAAGTCAATAACAACAGAATATTATTCAAATTTGACGTGTCTTTATTCAAATCCATAACATGGGCTAAGAAAGCTTGACATCCGCTTTTTCAATAAACGAATAGCTTTATGATTAGATATAGACAATTGATTGATTTTAATGGTTTAGTTGCTTGAATTGCATAACAAAGTTTGGTTAGGAATATGAAAACTAACAACCTTACGAAAACAATCAATTTTGGCATGATGAGTAGTTAACCAATCAATCCCTAAAATCACATCAAAAGCAAGTATCTTTAAAGAGATAAAATTCAACGGGTAAGGTAATGGTGCCAACTTGAATCAAACAAGATTTATAAACAAATGGATGTGATGAAAGTTTCTCCCAAACGGAGTTTCCACAGATAGATCAAAGTCTAATTTCTCCTGAGTCAAGTTTAAACGTTGAGCACATGCAGAGAGATAAATGAATGGGTAAGACCGTGATTGGCGTAAGGTATAAACTTCGCAAGAATTTATAAATAGCTTACCCGTGATCACCTCGTTTGGGTTCCTCGCATTATGACCAAACCACAACAAACGCTCTTCTTCCTAATCGTTGACTTTGACTTTTACTCGGGATGATCTTTTGAGTCACCGTCCCCATTGAACTAGGTTTTCGCTACCATACAATCTCGAGCGATATGTCCTTCCTTTCCACAACTATAGCATACCTTGAACTGTTGTGGCGGTTTGATCGATATGTCCCTCTTTCTCGCATTTGTAGCATATGACCGGTGGTCGCTTCTCCTCCTTAGAACCGATTCACGCCAAGACTGCTGCCTTCACATAGTCGTTGTTAAATCTCCTCTTTTTAAAATCTCCTCCCGACTCGCTTCTTCTGTTTTCACGACCATGATTACCACCGTAGTGGTTACCATTTCGTCCGTCTGCTTTTCTCCGCAGTTATCATTATTCTGCATTGATCGCTATCTCCGGTACGATCCTCGGTTATGGTCCTCAACGACCGTACTCGTTATCTCGCTTCTAATAATTGAGCCTGTTTTACAACATCTCGAATAAAGAGAAAGTTTATGAGAAATGAGATATTGACGTACGCCGGGTTTCAAACCTCTAAGAAACATCCGCGTCATATAATGCTCCTCATTCTCCACCAAATGAGGTGCAAACTCGATAACTCTGCAAACTTTGCCTCGCATCGAGACACCGCCATGTTGTTTTGCTCTAATCGATGAACTCCACTTCCTTCATATAATAACACTTTCGTGAAAGTATTTGTCATTAAATAGTCTCTGAAAACGCCTCCCAAGACATCTTGAAAAGTACCGGATGGGTACGCTTCACGACTCCCACCAAAGAGTCCTTCGCCACGGAACATAAAGGTGGCGAATGGAACCTTCGTTTCTCCGCATCCCAAGACATCGAATATCTTGGTAATTTGCTTGACCCATGTTTCCGCCATGATCGGATCTCGCTTTCCTTAAATTCGTGGTCCCAACTCTTTGAACTGCTTTGTCATGACAACCCGTGAATTGCTATCATTTCTCCTCAGATTTTGAACACGAGTCTCCTCGTCTGATTTTGCATGAACTGCAAAAACTTCTAAACATCCCCTCGTTCATCATCTCGCTTTCCATGGTGTTGTTCATAGAGGAACATTGCCACTGTTGCACGCTCTCCTCGCTGGTAAAAGACATGCATCTCCACTGGTCTCATTTACTCCATTGTTAATATTCTCAATGACATTCTCAACATCTTTGTCATAAAACAAGGGTTAATTAAGGAAATCAATATATCACATAATATCCCTTATATAATCGACCAACTAACAAATAAGCTTAGGTAGGACACACTCTAGCGAAGGATTTACTCGCCTCTCTCCTCCTAGTTCTATTCCCCGATCTCCGCCAGAGATCATATCCCTAAGCTCGATACCAACCGCGACGCCCCAAAATAGGTATACATCACCCATTCCGAGTTGTCAATACATGGTATGTAAAACAACTACAACTTTATTATTACAACAAAGAAAACTGTGAGTTTAAATACAAATATTATCTTCTAGACAATATTTATACTCACATAAATCCTCATCACATTTATTGATACATTATTTTACAAAATGGTGAGGACTACTAAACAATCCTTTCTAAAACCTTCATTCCATACCCCCGACTACATCTTCGCTTATATTCTCGCCTCCTGAGAAGAATGGAACAAAAAGGAAAAGGGTGTTAGGTTTGTAATATTCATAACGCAATCAAATTGCATAAAAAGTGCGGAAGCGTATAAAATCAGAGTTTAAAAAAAAATTACAAACCATATACCCGGATCATCCTTTATGCATAATTATTAATTAAACGAAAAGATAAAGAATAAAAATCATACCCTTGAAGATCGAGCTTCCTCGTACAAGTTCACCTCCAAATCTTTTCGCTCAATCTTGAATCCACCGGGTTTGGTTCCTTTCTTCGATCAACGTTAGCCACCCAAATGTTTGGCCTCAGAGGTGATCCACCAAGGAAGAATAAAATTCAAGATGAAGGGTGGTTGGCTAAACCCTAGTTTTTTATCTCTATAGAAAGGTGTACTCTCCCAACAATTGGAATTATTACGTTGTAGAAGTCAACAACCCCCACCACCCATAATAAGACTCTCTTATTTATAGATGTGGGCAACCCACCTTAACAATTAAGGAATTGGGTTTTAATTAATTAATTCTTTTAATTAATTAAGCTCCCTAATCTTATTAGGGATAATTAATTAAACTCCTTTAACTAATTTTCCTCCTAATCCAATTAGGAATAAATGAGAGTACTTATATTAAATTAATTCCTAAACTCTTTTAGAAATTAAAATAATAATAATTGTAATAATATTAATAAGACTCCTCTTATTAATTTATATTTAATATTTCTAAATATTAAATAATAATATTAAGCTATTTAATTTATTCTATCACCATAGATTAAATTAAATATACTTAACATATTATTACGATTATGCCATTAACTTCTTAAATAATTATTCTTCCTTTTATGGTGTGACCCTTTAGGTTCTCCATATTAAAACCTATTTGTGAATAAATCAATTAGAACAATTTAATCATATTTAAATAAATAAATTAAATAATTAATTTATTTAAATAATATTTATTCTACAATAGGGATAAGCTTCTCAGCGATCAACGACTTTCCGGATAATATAGATTTCAACATTAATCATTAAAGAACCTTTGAGTAAATAGTTACCGTGATAATTCAATCCTTCCACCATACAATGTCCCAATTAAATATAAGACATGGAATTACTCACAAGTCTTATTTTATTTAATTATATGTATTTTCGATCCTTAAATGCACAACTCAAAATAATGCAAATTAGAAACTCCTTTCTAATTTCATTCTCGCCTTAACCAAGGACTACCTTTGGGTTGTCATTTATCGAATCACATAGACATTTCTCTTTTTTATTAGAAGTGGTAGATTCTTTATCGATCATACATTATCTCCATGTACAACTTATTATACCCAAGCATACCCTTTGATATACCCTAAGGGTCTTAAGGAATAAGTCAAAGTATAACTCATCATACACAAGATACTATGATGATCTCAAGTCCAAGGATCACTTGTACTACTATCACTACAGAAATTCTATTGACAGCAAATAAAACTCCATTAGGTATTCCTTAGCGAGCCAATGCTCAAATGAACTTATTCTCTAATAAGCACCTACATACTTGCTTTTAGTGTCTCCACACAAATGATCATGAGATCAATCATCCTCATCCAATGAAAGTTAACGTATGTACTAAATCTATCCGGATTCACTAATCCCCAATTTAGTAATCCAATGATTGGGAACTATTTTAGTTTTAAGCTTTCTAAGAATTTAGATCTCATTAGAATGATCATCATCATTATTCTAAAAGCATTGCTTAAAACTATGGGTTTATCACATATTATAAAACAAAGATCACGTAGATAATTAAAAGCCTTTAATAAATTAATACTTTTATTAATAAATGAATAAGATTGTTACAAAGTATATGCTTTATCATCAAACATGATTGGGCTTGTGTGCATACTACTTTTTCAATCTCCCACTTGCACTAAAGCCAATCGCCATGGTATCTCATACTCTTCTTCTCTAAGTGACGATTATCCCGCCATTGGATAAGCTTTAGTTAATGGATATGTAATGTTGTTCATGAGAGTCCACTATCTCTATAGTGATTTCCCATCTTCAATGATTCTAATAATCAAATGAAAGTGCCACAACACATGTTTAGATCCAAGAAGAGACTTAGAACTTTTCCTAGTTCTCAGAATGAACTTTTAATCCAAACAATCAACTTGCGCCTTCATTTATAGCTATATACTTTGTCTTTATCACTAAACTAGCAACTCTTTGCTGTTTGGAACCTTTCCAATTCACTGCACTATTGTTCAAGATAACGCTTTACCTTAAAGTGGATTTTCTCGTCATCTTAGTCCATCTTCGAAAAAACTTGAGTCTCATTAAGCCCTCTAGTTTTAATTTAGACCCACCATGTATGCTCACATCCTTAGTGCTTGGTTAAGAACTTTAAGATGTTTTTCACCGCTTCCATGAAGATCTTCTCCGTATATGACCGATCAACATCGTGTCTCATATATTTCATCAGATACATGATTGTCACTCATGCGATCTCTCTTCTTTGGAGTCTATGGGGACTATTAAGAGAGATACACTCCATGGCTCATCAACATGAGACATCTCTTGAGTTTGCCATGCTAAACGACTTTTAGCATCAAATGAATATACGCCTCGGGTTAAGTCGAGCATCCTCTTAAATCTATCTATATAGATTTATATCCCCTATTAAGATACTCTTCCCAAACCATTCATGGAGGAATGTTTAGACAACTTTATCTTTACCGATTGTAGCATTGTATGTCATTCCTTATCCGTAGTATATCAACATATAATATTAGGAATGTCACGACGCTCCCCTTCGTCCCTTTTGTACACACACTAGAACTCTTACCTCATCGTTATGTAACTCGATCATCATCTTCTATGATGCGTGCACCTCATCATCATCATCCATGATGAATCCATACCTCCTTGGTATCTTCTCTGCACTATTCCGCATTTATGATTCGGTTGTGGTACAATAGGTCTATCTACAAAGTTCCTCTTATTCGACTTATAGTGTTTTGTGGTTCTTGAACTCTTCAAGATCTATTATCCTCCCACTAGCCCCTTCAATGATAAACACCTTTATCTTAGAAGGCGCAAGTTATACAACAAACACCTTTTGCTAAGTAGGATTATAGAACATTTACCCTAAACTTACTTTGGGATGTCCCACAAATCAGACATGTCAAATCTTGTCCCAAGCTTATCCTTTGAAACCTTTTCACATAAGTTGACAACCCCTTATCTTAACATACTTAAGATTAGGAATCCTCCCCATCCATAACTTTTATGGAGTCTTGGGTGGATTTTGAGGTTACCTTTTCGTAGAGATATGCAGCCATTTCTGTGACATGATCCTGTAAGGATACCGGAATGTCGGTAAAATCATTATGGATCGCACTATGTTCAAATAGGTACGATTTTTCCTTTCGTATACATCAATCAATTATTGCATATCGAGATGTGTCCATTATGAGAAAACCATTTGAGATGATCTAGAAACTTATTGCACAAGTATTTATTCCTCGATCTAATCAAAGAATCTTAATACTTTGTCAATTTGTTTCATTTCTGAATTCTTTGAACCTTTCAAATAATTCACACTTGTATTTTAACAAATACATACATTCAACTCTTTGAATGATCATCTCCTTTTCTTATATTATTTTGTTCAATTTATAAAATAATTTTTCACGTAAGTCAGTATACAAAATCTATTAAGTAATATTTCATTCTATACAAAACATTATCATTATAAATAGAACAACAATTGTTCGTAATTATAATACCAAAAATTTTATTGTCCAACAATAAAATAGAAATAATATTTCTAACAAGAACTAGAATACAATAACAACTTATCGACTTAATAGATTTGCCTCAGTAGGCATTGTTAAATTATAAGTTTCTATGGCTAATGTAGCAACCTTTGTTACATTTCCCGATATAGATTACTTATATTTGTTTAGCTTTCTACTGCTTTGGTCCCTTCATAAATCTATATTTATGATAACCAAAGTCGGTATCCAATACCCAAGTAGAACCTCGACTTAAAGAAAATTTATTTTAATCATGAACAAAAATCAGATTTATAACCAAAACTTCACTAAGCTTCTTTGGTTAGCCTCTCTGCAAGATGCTTCTCGCAGCTTTCTTTCCAAAGGTGTCCAGTGCTTATTGCGGTGGAAGCAAACTCCTTTGCTATCCATATCGGTTTTATTCTTATTATCCTTTGTTTTTGCCTTTCTATTTACCTTCTTTGAATCGTTCTTCTTTCGTAAGATCCTTTGGCCCCTACCAAAGAAGACTTGATCTTTCTTGGTTGAAAGTGACTCTCAATATTTTTCAATATAAAGCAAATCAAAGTCGATATATCTAGCTTGTTCATATGAAAAATTCACAACAATTAGGAAAGGAGTCCGGAGTGAGTGCAAGATCAAATCTTGGCTCAACTCTCCATCCATGACAAAACCAATTTGTCCTAATTGATCAATCAAATTGATTATGTTAAGAACTTTTTATCCATCTATAGTGCCATTGGCCATTCTAGATCTAAGAGCTCCTTAGATATCTCGATATCTATCATCCCCACTTTCCTCACCATCAACTACTTGATGTGCGGTGAATATAGTAGGAGCATCCATAGTTTCATGTCGACGACGAAGCTCATTACTCATGGATGCGAGCATGATGCATTGAGCCAATCAGGCACCATTTTGCCACTTTCTAAAAGTAGCAATCTCTTCCTCAGAGGCATTGTATTCGCAACCATTGCGGGATAGGCGTATATATGACATAAGATAGCTTTTCAAATTCAACTATGAGAACTATTCTCAATTTCCTTAACCAATCCGCTTAATTGATTCGGTTAATTTAGCATCTAATATGCTTCGCAGATGATAGTAATTTAGACATTGTAAAATTACGTAAATGAATTTGTAATTAACAACATTTTAACATACATTCTTTTTATTAATTACCAAAATAATTTAGGTCTTGTTTTAAATTGGTATCTCCACTATTTTCTTCAAACTATATTACCTCACTTATATAGTTCGGCAAAATCTAATTAAAGATTTGCTAGTGAGAATAAGGATCCCATTTCAAATGTATATAGCCTTGTGGTGACACAACAAACTATATATAAATAAATAGGTAGACAACTTTTGTCAATTACATCAACTATGCAACTCCTTGTATTTTTGCCTCTTAGATTATTTTGATCAAGTGGTGGCACATCCGAATCAAAATTATCCAAGTTAAGTCCACCTAGCACTCCATATATTCAAAAAGAAAAATATCATCCTTGTGGTGACACAACAAAACAATATTGTTCAATTTTCTTTATAAGCATCAAATGTGATAAATTAACATCTTAAATACTTAATACATGCCTTGTGGTGACACAACAAACTCATATTAAATATTTAATACTCTATTAATTTTATCATGCTAGAAGGCTTACGCGTTCGATATTCCAAATATCTTTGAACGCTTAGGACTTAATATAAAAATTGAGGGGTTTGTTATTAATTTGTCTCATCTTGTTTAGCTGCATTTACATATATATATATAAAATACGCGTCATATTAATTAACATGCGAAGCATGTTTGCATAATATATAATATATATAGTATAAGCATGCACATATAGAATACTATATTCTACCCGGGATTGATTATGGACTTTTATTCTAGTTTGGTTACTAGAGCCACCAAGTGAACCAAAAAGGTCAAACCTAGGGGTGCAAGAAATAATATTTAAATATAACTATTACATTTAAACCCTGGCTCCATTACAAATCGGGTCTTCAAGCGCCCTTGCTTTCTTGATCTCCAATTTTTCAAAATTAATTCTAACAATTCCTATTACAAAACTATTTAAAATAAATAGAAACCTTGATCGTTAAATAAGGGGAAGTACATAGGAGGAGATAGAATTTACATTAAGAAAAATTAGAGAAGACGAGGTACGCAGATACCCATTTAATAAAAAACCATACATTCATGCATCCAACTAAAATAAAATCCAATCACATCGGGTCAATAGTCCATAATCAATCCCATTTATTATCATACACATCACCATACGCATCAATAAATAACATTCATCTCATGAATAATAAACATTTAATATATATATTGATATCATTTAATGGGCAAATTTAGTTAGTATAAAATCTATTTTTGAATCAAAATAAACTCCTTTATTTTAATCCAAATTTAAATCAAAATAAAACTATTTTATTTTAATTTATCCTATTTTGAATAAAATAAACTATTTTATTTTAATCAAAATTTCAATCAAAATAAACTCCTTTATTTTAATTAATTATGGAATCCAATTCCATATAAAAAAAAAATCTTTAATTAAAATAAAATCTTTTATTTTAATTAATTATGGAATCCAATTCCAAAAAAAAAAAATCTTTTATTAAAGGAAACACGGATATTCTTTCCTATTCACAAATAAACTCCTTTATTTTGAATAATATGAAATCTTATTCCATATTTAAATAAACTCCTTTATTTAAGGAAAGACTGATTCTTTTTCCTATTCACAAATAAACTCTTTTATTTTGAATAATATGAAATCCTATTTCATATCTAAATAAACTCCTTTATTTAAGGAAAGATGGAATACAATTTCAACTCCAATTAGTTATCATGGAATCCAATTCCAACTCTAATTAGTTATCATGGAATCCAATTCCAACTCTAATTAGTTAGCATGAAATCTAATTTTAAAATTAAAATAAATCTTTTATTTTAATATTAAAATAAACCTTTTATTTTAAGATTAAAATAAACCTTTTATTTTAATTATAAAATTATTAAAATTAAAATAAAACTTTATATTTTAATATTAAAATAAACCTTTTATTTTAAAATTAAAATAAATTTTATTTTAATTATTAAAATAATTAAGAATATATATATATATATATAACTATTATATATATATATATATATAATAATAATAATCGATACCAATTAACTTGATAACATGATTTGCATGAATTTATATACCTCGATTTCGATGCCTTTATCATTTTTTTTTTTTACTTGCATATCCGGTTTTTGTAAGTTTGTTTATTTTTTTTTTTTTTTTTTTTTTTTTTAAACCAAATACATATAATTCCTTGATTCCGTAAATTTCAAAATTAATTAACAAAAAAAAAATGTTTTTTTTCATTTCCACGTATATGACTTCTTCATTACGCTTGATTTTGATTTTCTGTTGCTTTGTCCGGCTTTTCTTAAAAACAAGAAGCACGTGGTTCTATTCTCCAATAGCTAAAAGCAAATTAGTGAAATCCCATAAAAGTGGCAAGAATTTTTTTTTTTTTTTTATTTATTAAAATTTTATATAACAAAAATTATGCCCAATTAAATTGTTCTAAACACATATCAATATACATATCAAATATGAACAATTAATAATTCGCATAAAGGTTTGGCTCGATGCCACCGTTAGGTTTGTAATATTCATAACGCAACGCAATCAAATTGCATAAAAAGTGCTAAGCGTATAAAATCGAGTTTAAAAAAAATTACAAACCATATACCCGATCATCCTTTATGCATAATTATTAATTAAACGAAAAGATAAAGAATAAAATCATACCCTTCAAGATCGAGCTTCCTCGTCTGAAGTTCACCTCCAAATCCTTTTCGCTCAATCTTGAATCCACCGGTTTGGTTCCTTTCTTTGATCAACGCTTAGCCACCCAAATGTTTGGCCTCTAGAGGTGATCCACCAAGGAAGAATAAAATTCAAGATGAAGGGTGGTTGGCTAAACCCTAGTTTTTTTATCTCTATAGAAAGGGTGTACTCTCCCAACAATTGGAATTATTACGTTGTAAAGTCAACAACCCCCACCACCCATAATAAGACTCCTCTTATTTATAGATGTGGGCAACCCACCTTAACAATTAAGGAATTGGGTTTTAATTAATTAATTCTTTTAATTAATTAAGCTCCCTAATCTTATTAGGGATAATTAATTAAACTCCTTTAACTAATTTTCCCTCCTAATCCAATTAGGAATAAATGAGAGTACTTATATTAAATTAATTCCTAAACTCTTTTAGAAATTAAAATAATAATAATTGTAATAATATTAATAAGACTCCTCTTATTAATTTATATTTAATATTTCTAAAATATTAAATAATAATATTAAGCTATTTAATTTATTCTATCACCATAGATTAAATTAAATATACTTAACATATTATTACGATTATGCCATTAACTTCTTAAATAATTATTCTTCCTTTTATGGTGTGACCTTTAGGTTCTCCATATTAAACCGGTTGTGAATAAATCAATTAGAATAATTTAATCTTATTTAAATAAATAAATTAAACAATTAATTTATTTAAATAATATTTATTCTACAATAGGATAAGCCTCCTAATGATCAACGACTTTCCGATAATATAGATTTCAACATTAATCATTAAAGAACCTTTGAGTAAATAGTTACCGTGCAATTCAATCCTTCCACCATACAATGTCCCAATTAAATATAAGACATGGAATTACTCATCAAGTCTTATTTTATTTAATTATATGTATTTCGATCCTTAAATGCACAACTCCAAATAATGCAAATTAGAAACTCCTTTCTAATTTCATTCTCGCTTTTGGCCAAGGACTATCGGGTTGTCATTTATCGAATCACATAGACATTTCTCTTCTTTATTAGAAGTGGTAGATTCTTTATCGATCATACATTATCTCCATGTACAACTTATTATACCCAAGCATACCCTTTGATATACCCTAAGGGTCTTAAGGAATAAGTCAAAGTATAACTCATCATACACAAGATACTATGATGATCTCAAGTCCAAGGATCACTTGACTACTATCACTACAGAAATTCCTATCGACAGCAAATAAAACTCCATTAGGTATTCCTTAGCGAGCCACGCTCAAAGAACTTATTCTCTAATAAGCACCTACATACTTGCTTTTTAGTGTCTCCACAAAATGATCATGAGATCAATCATCCTCATCCAATGAAAGCAAGCAACGATGTACTCAATCTATCCGGATTCACTAATCCCCAATTTAGTAATCCAATGATTGGGAACTATTTTAGTTTTAAGCTTTCTAAGAATTTAGATCTCATTAGAATGATCATCATCATTATTCTAAAAGCATTGCTTAAAACTATGGGTTTATCACATATTATAAAACAATAAAGATCATGTAGATAATTAAAAGCCTTTAATAAATTAATACTTTTTATTAATAAATGAATAAGATTGTTACAAAGTATATGCTTTATCATCAAACATGATTGGCTTGTACTACGCATACTACTTTCAAAGGGTGAGCTCAACTAGCTCAAGAAAGAATATTATGACTAAGATAATATACAACAAATTATCGTTAGTCTTCAACAGGAAAAATTTAATAGAATACAATAGACAACGAATTTTCAATCAATATTCGCAATGAAATAATAATTCATTAGAAGAGTTAAGTAGAGAATGCAAACTACTATCTTCTATGTATGAATTTAAAAGTTCATCGCCTCATCTTTTATCCCCAATCAGAATAACAATCAATATACATCTGGAATCAAATATTCATCTTTGCACTACAGCCAAAGATATTCATCACTTAATCATGTTCATTTAAACACTGCTCATCTTTTGCACTACGTGCCAAAGATATTAATCACCAATCATGTTCATCTCAACACTGCTCATCTTTGCACTACAGCCAAAGATATTCTTCGAAATCATTCATCTTTCTACTACAGTGCCAAAGATATTCTTTCAGAAATCATTCATCTTTGCACTACAGCCAAAGATATTCAATAATATCATCATTTAAGACCGAGGATGATGAAAATATTTTTAAAGAACGAATCCAAAGGAAACAAAATGACAAGGATTAAGGATTAAGGATTCGTACTTTGTTTTATCCATGTCCAACAATACCCCAAAAATAATCATAAGTGGTGTAAAATTCAAGAATGATCAAAACATGGATACAATCAAAGCTAGTATTCAAAATAGATGTTTTGGACAAAAGAAGAAATTTTATTTTTTGGTGAATAGTGTCGATATACATGAATAGTGCCAGATATCGTGAATAGTGCAGATATCGTGAATAATCTGTGATATCATGAATAGTAAATCCGACACCAAAAGATAGAAATTCCACAAAAACATCTTCATGTTTCATTAATAAGACTAAGTGAATAAGAATCGTGAATAAGAACTCATGAATAGTAACTCGTGAATAGTAACTCATGAATAGTAACCCCCACATGAAAAAGTTCCAAATTTGATAAAAACTTCAGATCAATATTTCAACATAATGATATTGAAGAAATAATATCATTACTTAAAAAAATAATATCCCTTACCCGAAAAGAATCAAGATTTCAAGGAAAGGCTCAAGTGATGTTTGAATGAAACTTGTATTGAACAAAGAACTCTCAAAGTATCTAAATACTCACAAAATACGCTCAATAATATAGAGAGAGAAAGAGAAAACTTTGTTTCGTGTGATTTTCAATTTAACTTAGCCTCTATTTATAGAAAAATGTTAATCTACCCGTAGCAAGCAGACTTGACTTTTACTACCGATGGCTTTTACTCCTGCTACTATTGCCACCCACCACATTTGAAATAAAATTCAGCACATTTCTTCACCAACCACAAGTGGGGCCCACTCAATTCTAGAATTTTCCACCAAAATCAATTATAACCCTAATTTCCTAATCGGACACCTCTTAAAATTCATAACAAATCATTCAATGCATTTTTAATTCGCTCAAAATTTGTGGACATATACTCAACTTATGTATGTATAACATACCTAAAAATTACCATTAATCCAAATCTGGGCTTGGATTAAAATTATAATCCCCGCAATATATCTCAAAACCCCGATTTAATTTTTAATACCTCCAATCCGGTAAAATATTGATAAAACACCTCAACAATAATTTCTTCATTTATAACCACATAAATAAATCCATCATTTATATCCACATAAAATAAATATTTCTTTATCATATGAATCAATAATTAATTATTCACAAATAATATTACGTAATCACAATTATGACAACCAGCCGCCCTGTGAAAGAGGGCTTTCCGATAAGGATTTCTCCTCATCTTGGCAAGCAATTAGGTGACCAAACCTCTCCTTGATGTAACTTTCTAGACATTGCCAATAATGCTATCTAATAATATTATTTAAATAATATGAATTATTGATCCGATAATGGAGATAATGTCAAAAAATGACAATTATTGAACAACAATAATATAAAATATCAACGCAAAAATTATTGAATCAATAAAATAAAATATTGAACAAGAATTACCGTAAAAATTATTGAGTAGTGCCTTCTACGTAAGGATCAATAATTCAACAATATCTGCAATACCATCAGGTGTATCTTTCGCAACCACGCCAGACATCGTATTTTAACCAATTTGGTATTCCAACAATCTTTAATTGGTAAATAACTACGCCGTTATTTTTTAAACCAACTTATATTTGTCGCTTTCTTTTCATCCAATCGCTTTTTCCGTTATGGGGCTCCACATTATCGGTCACTAAGGTCGTGCGAATATTCCCGACAAAGATTTAATATTCCACGACCAAACTAATATTCCCCGACAAAATGAATATTTTATAACCACTTGCTTATTTTGAAATATTTGCGTATTTAACCCTTAACTATCCACATTAATCAAATCAACCCTTACTATTTCAAAATAATAAATAAAGGAAATTCCTTTTATTTAAAAAATTTCTGGGGTCTTACAACCTCCCTTCTTATGAAATTTCGTCCTCGAAATTGACGTACGATACCTGTGTTTCGAAAAGGTGAGGATACCTCGCTTTCATTTCCGCTTTCCAATTCCTGTGTCATTTCCTCTATAGCATGATTCCTCCACAAAACTTTAACTTGTGGTATGACCTTTCATACGTAGGACATGCTCCTTCCTATCCAAGATCTTGATAGGTACCTCCTCATCGTTAAGTCTTCTACTATCTCGTCCGGTTCTAACTCAATAACGTGGTTCGGGTCTTTCACATATTTACGAAGTATGAGATATGTGAAACACATTATGAACACGACATACTCGAGGTAACGCAAGTCTATAGGCTACATTTCCTACTCGGTCAAGAATTTGAAATGGACCAATAAATCGTGGATCGAGCTTTCCTCTCTTCCCAAATCTTGTAACTCCCTTCCACGGAGCAACTCGCAACAATACATGATCCCCTACATTAAATTCCACGTCCTTTCGATGAAGATCCGCATAACTCTTTTGTCGATCTTGAGCCGCTTTGTATACGCTTGTCGAATCATTTGGATCTTTTCGGTAGTCATACGTCTTAACTTTCGGGTCCCAACAATGTTGCTTCACCCACCTCATCCCAACATATTGGAGAACGACATTTTCGTCCATATAATGCTTGAATGGAGCCACACCTATACTTGCTGATAATCATTGTTGTAGGGAGAATTCCACCAATGGTAAATACTTATCCCAACCGCCTTTGAAGTCTAGGACACGTAGTCTTAATAAATCTTCAAGAGTTTGAATAGTCCTCTCGATTGTCCGTCCGTTTGGGGATGGTATGCCAACTAAATCGCAAATCTGCGCCCATAGCTTTTTGTAAGCTAACCCAAAATCTTGAAGTGAATCTTGGGTCACGATCCAAAACTATGGATACAGGGCATGCCATGCAACCTCACAATCTCATTTACGTACATACTAGCAAGACGTTCAAGTGAATAAGTCTCCGTGATTCGGCAAGAAATGAGCGAGACTTGGTTAATCTATCAACAACCCAAATAGCATTGATGCCTTGAGAAACCGTAGGAAGACCCGTAACGAAATCCATGGTAATGTGTTCCCACTTCCATTCCGGAATCTCAAGTGGTTGCAACGGACCCTTAGGTACTAGATGCTCCGCCTTTACACGTTAAGAAGTTAAACACATCGAGATAAACTTTGCAATCTCTCTTCATATTATTCCACCAAAATGTATGTCAAGATCACGATACATTTTAGTACTTCCGAGATGGATTGCAAATGGTGTATTATGTGCCTCCATCATAATCTTGTACTTCAAATCGAGTCGTTAGAACACAAAGTCTAGAGTGGACTCAAGTATTCCTTCTTCATCAATTCTCGCCCTAATAGCTCCTTCTTGTACTTTCTTCTTCATACGCGCCATCGCCTCAAAAGATCGGGTGGCTTGAAAACCTTAACTTTTTCTATTAAAGTTGGCTCTATCGCATACTTGACATCATCGCACTCGTTCCCGCATATGATCTTCTACTCAACGCGTCACCTACCACGTTCGCTTTTACTGGTGGTGGTATCAATAGTGTGGTCGTAGTCTTTCAATAGCTCGAGCCAACGTCATTGCCGCATGTTGAGTTCTTTTTGAGTGAAGAAATATTTAAGGCTTTTATGATCTGAATATATCTCCACTTTCTCCCCATATAGATAGTGCCTCCATATCTTTAAGCGCTGAAACGATCATGCCGCTAACTCTAGATCATGAGTAGGATAATTCCTCTCATACTCTTTAAGTTGTCGCGAGGCATAGGCTATGACTTTCCCACGTTGCATGAGAACACATCCTAACCTTTGCTGAAAGATCATCAGAGATAACAAATCCATCCAAACCCGGATGGTATTGTTAAACAAAATCTTAAATAAGTCTCCTCTTAAGCTCTTGGAAACTTTTCTCGCATTCTTCGCCCCAAACGAATTTCAGATCCTTTCGAGTTAGGCGAGTTAATGGAGTAGCGATTCGAGAAAACCTTCCACGAATCTCCGATAATAACCAAATAAGCCCAAAAAGCTACGTACTTCAATCCACCGACTTGGTTGCTCCCCACTTTATATTGCTTCAATCTTCACGGATCAACAGATACTCCATGTTTTGACACCACATGCCCAAGAAAGGCTACTTCCTCGCCGAACTCGCATTTCTTCAATTTGGCATATAGTTGGTTTTCACGAAGCCTTTGGAATACCAACTTTCAAATGGTGCTCATGATCTTCACGACTTTTGGAATATATAAGGATGTCATCAATAAAGACAACAACGAATCGATCCAAATATTCCTTGAATACTTTGTTCATCATATCCATGAAAGCCGCGAGGAGCATTAGTTAGTCCGAAAGATATGACTAAGAATTCATAATGCCCATACCGAGTTCGAAGGCGCCTTTGAATATCCTCGCCTCTAATCTTCAAATGATGATATCCGAATCGAAGATCGATTTTTGAAAAGAATTGTGCCCCTTGAATCGGTCAAACAAGTCATCAATACGAGGTGAGGATACCTATTCTTGATGGTGACATGGTTCAATTCCGATAGTCAATACAAAGTCGCATACTCCCGCCTTTCTTTTTTTACAAATAAAACAGAGCACCCTAAGGAGATGTACTTGGATTTAATGAAACCAATGTCCAACAATTCCTCGTAGTTGGACCTTTAACTCTGAAGTTCAATAGAGCCATTCGATATGGGGTTTTAGAAATGGGCTTTGTATCGTGTTCAAGATCAATAAAGAATTCAACTTCACGCTACGGGGGTGAGACAGGAAGTTCTTCGAAATACGTCCGGAAAAGTCAATAACAACAGAATATTATTCAAATTTGACGTGTCTTTATTCAAATCCATAACATGGGCTAAGAAAGCTTGACATCCGCTTTTCAATAAACGAATAGCTTTATGATTAGATATGAGTTGATTGATTTTAATGGTTTAGTTGTTGAATTACATAACAACAGTTGGTTAGGAATATGAAAACTAACAACCCATTTAAAACAATCAATTTTGGCATGATGAGTAGTTAACCAATCAATCCCTAAAATCACATCAAAAGCAAGTATCTTTAAAGAGATAAGGTCAACAGTAAGGTAATGGTGCCAACTTGAATCAAACAAGATTTATAAACAGTGGATGTGATGAAAGTTTCTCCTAACGGAGTTTCCACGATAGATCAAAGTCTAATTTCTCCGAGTCAAGTTTAAACGTTGAGCACATGCAGAGAGATAAATGAAATGGGTAGCACCCAAATTATCAAGTAAGGTATAAACTTCGCAAGAATTTATAAATAGCTTACCCGTGATCACCTCGTTTGGGTTCCTCGCATTATGACCGGAATACAACAAACGCTTCTTCCTAATCAACTACTCCGTTATTTATAACAACCCAAACTTTGTCGCTTTCTTCATCCGAAGCGCTTATCCGTTATGGGGCCCATAAATGGTCACTGCCATTGCATTTAATAATATTCCCCGGCGAAAAGAATATTCCACGACCAAACGAATATTCCCGACAAAAATGAATATTATATAACAACTTGCATACTTTGCAAAATTTATAAATACTACCCACAACTAGAACATTATCTCAAATCCACACTATAATATTCAAAAAAATTATTTCGAGAAATTTAATATTTATTCATAAAATCTGGGGTCTCACACTGGTTGTCATAAATGTGATTCTGTAATATTATTTGTGAATAATTAATAATTGATTCATATGATAAGGAAATATTTATTTATGTGGTTATAAATGAAGGAATTAATGTTGAGGTGTTTTATTAGTATTTTTTATCGGATTGGAGGTATTAAAAATCAAACCAAAGGATTTTTGAGATATATTCTGAGTTATAATTTTTAATCCGATAGTTGGATCGTTGTAATTTTTGGATATGTTATACATATATAAGTTGAGTATATGTCCACAAATTTTGAACCGTTAAAATGAGCGTATGATTTGTTATGAATTTTAAGAGGTGGTGATTCAGAATTCAAAGTTATAAATCATTTTGGTGGAAAATTCTAGAATTGGTGGGCCCCACTCTTGGTTGGTGAAGAAATGTGCTGAGATTTTTATTCAAATGTGGTGGGTGGGAATAAGTAGCAGTAAAACCATCGGGTTGCAGTTTAACTCGCTTGACGCTAACATTTTCCTATAAATAGAGGGCTAAGTTAGAATTGAAAATCACACCAAAAACAAGTTTTCTCTCTCTCTCTCTAGATTATCGAGTGTATTTTATGAGTATTTAGATACTTTGTGAGTTCATTAATCGATTGCAAGTTTCCTCCACCTTTATAATCGATATTCCGATCGTAAGATCTTGATATTTTGAGGTAAGAGATATTATCTTCTTCTTAAATAATATTTTCTTCAATATCATTATGCTGAAATATTGGTATGAACATTTTATCAAATTTAAAACTTTTTGTGTCGGGGTTACTATTCACGTATACGGCACTATTCACGAATACGGGACTATTCACCGAAAAATGAAATTTTTTCTTTTTGTCCAAGTTGTCAATTATGGTTACTATCTTTGATTGTATCCATGTTTTGATTATTATTTTGAATTCGCTTTAAAATTGGTTATTTCGAATATTATTGAACTTGGATAAACCGTAAATACTGAATCCTTAATATTTGATCCATTATCTCACCGGATTTGTTTTCTTTAAAATATTTTCATTATCCTCACTCCTAAATGATGATATAAATGAATATCTTTGGCACGTAGTGCAAAGATGAATGATTACTAAATGAATATCTTTAGCCCGTAGTGCAAAAGATGAAGTGTGTTGAGATGAACACGACCAATCGGGTGATACAAATGAATATCTTTGGCACAGTAGTGCAAAGATGAATATTTGATTCAAGATGTATATCGATTGATGTTACGGGGATAAAATATTGATAATGGACTTTTAAATCTTAGAAGATAGTAAAATTCTTTCTCTACTTGACTCTTCTAATGGATTCTTTGTTTTTCACGCAATTTGTTGATCTAAAACTTGTTGTCTATTATATTTTATCGATTATTCCATGTTGAAGACTAATGATAATTTGTTGTATATTATCTTAGTCATAATATTCTTTATCTGGGCTAGTTGAGCTCACCTTTTGTTCCATTTTTTCTCGTGAGGTGAAAATAGCAAGAACTAGTCGAGGTGCGGAGTGATGGTTCTAGAAAGTTATTTTAGCGATCCTCACTATTTTTAAAATAGTGTATCAATAATTGTAATGAGGACTCCTTTTGAGTTTTTATACTCTCTATTTGTATTTAAACTCACGCTTTAATGAAGTTGTATTTGTTTACATAATATGTATTTTATGACTTCGTAATGGGTGATGTATACCTATTTTGGGGGTGTCACAATTGGTATCAAAGCTTAGGATATGATCCCAGGTGAGATGTGAGACAAGAACTAGGAGGGGAGAGACGGAGAATTCCTTCGCTAGTATGACCTTACTAAGTTTATTTGGTATTTATTTGGTCGGTCATAGTATAGGGATAATATGTTGCATGACTATTAACCCTTGTTTTATGGCGGTATTTAAGAATGGCAAATGAGAACGTTAATAATGGAGTGAATCGCACCATGGAGACACCTTTGATCACTACCAGGGAACGTGCAACAGAAGGCAATAATCCTCCGTAAACAACGCTATCGAACAAATGATGAATGATGGGATATTTAGAAGCTTTTGCAGCTTCATGCAAAACCGCATTTAGAGAGACTCACGCACAAAATACGGGTGGAAATGCTAGCAATGCGCGACTTGTCACAAATGCAAGCGCTTCAAAGAGTTGGGACCACCGAAATTTAAAGGAAAGCCGGATCCGATCATGGCGGAAACGTGGGTCAAACAAATTACCAAGATATTCGATGTCTTGGGATGCACGGAGGAAACGTAGGTTCCATTCGCCACCTTTATGTTCCGTAGTGAGGCGCACTCATCGGTGGGAGTCTGTGAAGCGTACCCAAACCACCGCACTTTTCGATGTCTTGGGAAACGTTTGAAACTATTCAATGACAAGTACTTTCCTGAAAGTATTCGGTCGACGATGAAGGAGGTGGAGTTTATCGATCGAACAAAACAACATGACTAAGTCCCAAAGACGAGGCGAAGTTTGCAGAGTTATCTAGGTTTGCACCTCATTTGGTCAAAAATGAATAACGAATGACGAGGATGTTTCTGAGAGGTCTACAGCCCGAGATTCGACAATATCTTATCTCTCATAAATTTTCTTTATATTTAGATGTTGTAAACATGGCTCAATTATTAGAGCGAGATAATGAGTATGTTCAACCGAGGGAACACAACCTGTGGTCATCTTTGGTGGCGTGATCATCGAGCAATGACAACCGGAGGAAGGAAAGCATTCTGACAAAAGCGGTAACCACTCCGGTGGTAATCGTGGCCGTGATAATAGAAGGAGCGAGTCGGGAGGAGATTTCAAAAGGAGAAGGTACAACAATGATAACGTAAAGACGCCAAAGACCAATGCTTTGGGGGAGAGAACGACCACCGGTCGTATGTTACAAATGCGGGAAAGAGGGACACATCAGCCCAAACTGCCCACAATAATCCAAGGTGTGTTATAATTGTGGAAAGGAAGGTCATATAGCTAGAGATTGTCTAGTTGCGAAACCAAGTTCAACAGGGATGGTGACTCCAAAGGCTGTCCTGGACAAGTTAAATTCGGTGGTTCCTGGAAGGGCGTTTGTCGTGACTGCCCAAAACGCGAGGAACCCAAACGAGGTGATCACGAGTAAGCTAATCATAAACTCTTGCGAAGTTTATACCTTATTAGATACCGGTTCTACCCATTCTTTTATCTCTCCTATTTGTGCTCAACGTTTAAACTTGACTCCGGAGAAATTAGACTTTGACTTATCTGTTGAGACTCCGTTAAGAGAAACTTTTGTTACATCTACTGTTTTTAAATCTTGCATGATTCAAGTTTGTACCATCACATTACTCCGCCAATCTTATTTCGCTGAAAATTCTTGCATTTGATGTGATTTTGGGGATTGATTGGTTAACCACGCATCACGCTAAAATTGATTGTTTTCGTAAGGTCATTAGTTTTCATATTCCTAACCAACCTATTATGCTAATTCAAACAACCAAACCACTAAAATCACCACCGTCATATCAAGCCATAAAGCTATTCATTTATTAAAAAGCGGATGTCAAGCTTTTTAGCCCATGTCACGGACTTGAAAAAAACACGCCGATTTGAATACTATTTCTATTGTTAGTGAATTTCCGATGTATTTCTGAAGAACTTCCCGCCTACCCCGTAACGTGAAGTTGAATTCTTTATCGACCTTGAACCCGTACAAAGCCCATTTCTAAAACCCCATATCGAATGGCTCTATTGAACTTCAGAGTTAAAGGTCCAACTACGTGAGTTGTTGGACATCGATTTTATTCGTCTAAGACATCTCCTCAGGGTGCTCTCCGTGTTATTCGTAAAGAAGAAAGACGAGAGTATGCAACTTTGTATTGACTACCGAGAGTTGAACCATGTGACTATCAAGAATAGGTATCCGCTACCTCGTATTGATGACCTGTTTGACTAGTTGCAAGGAGCACAATTCTTTTCAAAGATCGATCTTTGTTCTGGATATCATCAGCTGAAGATTAAAACTGAGGATATTCCAAAGACCGCCTTCGTAACTTCGATGACGGCATTATGAATTCTTAGTCATGTCTTTTGGATTGACTAATTCTCCTGATGCTTTCATGGATATGATGAACCGTGTGTTTAAAGAATACTTGGATCAGTTCGTTGTTGTCTTTATTGATGACATCCTCATCTATTCCAAAAGCCGTGAAGATCATGAACACCATTTGAAGCTAGTACTGCAAAGGCTTCGTGATAACAAGTTGTATGCCAAGTTGAAAAAATGCGAGTTCTGGCTTGAGGAAGTAGCATTCCTTGGACACGTGGTGTCAAAACATGGAGTATCTGTCGACCCGACGAAGATTGAAGCCATACAAAGTTGGGAGCAACCAAAGTCGGTGACCAAAGTACGTAGCTTTCTGGGCTTAACTGGTTATTATCGGAGATTCGTGGAAGGATTTTCTCGAATCGCTACTCCGTTAACTCAGCTAACTCGTAAAGATATAAAATTCGATTGGAATGAGGATTACGAGAAGAGTTTTCAAGAACTCAAGAGAAGACTCATTTCGGCACCTGTTCTGATAATACCACCTGGTTCGGATGGATTTGTTATCTACATCGATGCTTCAGGCAAAGGGTTAGGATGTGTTCTCATGCAACATAGGAAAGTCATAGCCTATGCCTCACGACAACTCAAAGAACATGAGAGGAATTATCCTACTCATGATTTGGAGTTGGCTACAGTCGTTTTCGCGTTGAAGATTTGGAGACACTATCTGTATGGGGAGAAAGTGGAGATCTATACAGATCATAAAAGCCTCAAATATTTCTTCACCCAAAAGGAACTCAACATGCGGCAACGACGTTGGCTCGAGCTGTTGAAAGATTACGATCACACCATCCAATATCATCCTGGAAAAGCAAACGTGGTAGCTGACGCATTAAGTAGAAGATCATATGCGGGTACGAGTGTAATGTTGTTAACACAAAGGTCCATTTTGTATGACTTGCAAAGGATGGAGATAGAGATGAAGGCTCCAAGTACCCACGTGATGATATCAAACATGCGAGTAGAACCGACTTTAATCGATAAAGTTAAAGCTGCTCAAGCTACGGACATGGAGTCGATGCGTATGAAAGAAGAAAGTACTGAAGGTGCTATTCCGAAAGCAAGAATCGATGAAGAAGGAATACTTGAGTCAACTCCGCACTTTGTGTTCCTAACGATTCGACTTGAAGCATAGAATAATGATGGAGGCACACAACACACCGCTTTGCAATCCATCTTGGGAGTACCAAAATGTATCATGATCTTCGACATACATTTTGGTGGAGCAATATGAAAAGAGAGATCGCGAGTTTATCTCGAGGTGTTTAACTTGTCAACGTGTAAAGGCGAGCATCAAATGCCAAAGGGTCCATTACAACCACTTGAGATTCCGAAATGGAAGTGGGAACACATTACTATGGATTTTGTTATGGGTCTTCCCATGGTTTCTCAAGCGTATGATGCGATTTGGGTTATTGTTGATAGATTAACCAAGTCTCCGCCCATTTCTTGCCCATACGTGAGACTTATTCCTTGAACGTCTTGCTAGTATATGCGTGAATGAGATTGTGAGATCGCACGGCATGCGCCAAGATCCATAGTTTCGATCGTGACCCAAGATTCACTTCACGATTTTGGGTTAGCTTACTGAAAGCTATACGGGCGCGGATTCTGATTGATTCGGCATATCATCCTCAAACGGACGGACAATCAGAGAGGACTATTTAAACTCTTGAAGATCTATTAAGACTTTGTGTCCTAGATCTCAAAGGGGGTTGGGACCTACCATTGGTGGAATTCTCCTACAACAACAGTTATCAGGCGAGCATAGGTGTGGCTCCATTCGAGGCGTTGTATGGAAGAAAATGTCGTTCTCCAGTATGCTGGGACGAGGTGGGTGAAGCAACATTGTTGGGACCAGAGTTGGTACGCATGACTACAGAGAAGATCTAAACGATTCGACAACGTATACAAACGGCACATGATCGACAAAAGAGTTATGCGGATCTTCATCGGAAGGACGTGGAATTTAATATTGGGGATCATGTATTGTTACGTGTTGCACCATGGAAGGGAGTTACAAGATTTGGGAAGAGAGGAAAGCTCAATCCAAGATTTGTTGGTCCATTTGAGATTCTTGATCGAATAGGAAATGTGGCCTATAGACTCATGACTACCTCCAAGTATGTCTCGTGTTCATAATGTTTTTCACATATCTATGCTTCAGAATATGTTAAAAGACCAACCACATTATTGAGTTAGAATCGACGAGATAATCAAGATTTAACGTCACGAGGAGGTACTGTTAAGATCTTGGATATGAAAGAAGCATGTCCTACGCACGGCGTTATACCACAAGTTAAGGTTTTGTGGAGAAACCATGCTATCAAGAGATGACACGGAGTTGGAATCGAAAATGAAAGCGAGGTATCCTCACCTTTTCGAAACACCAAGTACGTACGTCAATTTCGAGAACGAAATTTCATAAGGAGGGGAGGTTGTAAGACCCCAACTTTTTAATGAATAAAATCAAATTTCCTTTATTTATTATTGTGAATAATAAGGTATTAATTTGATATAATAACTTTAGTTAAGGGTGAAATGTAAAAATTTTGCAAAATAAGCAAGTGGTTATAAAATATTCATTTTTTCGGTGGAATATTCTTTCTGACGTGGAATATTCGTATTTACCACAAGCACCGATTGTCAGGCCCCCATAATGGATAACGAGTCGAATGAAGAAAACAACAAAATTGAATAATCTACGTAGTTATTACTGCTTAACACTTTGTTGGAATACCCGGTGGTTAAACTAAAGTAATACGGCGTTGTTGCAAGACAAGAAAGATACTACAGATTACACAAGATTGTTGAATTATTGATCCTTACGTAAGAAGGCACTACTCAATAATTTTCACAATGAATTCTTGCTCAATATTTTATTTTATTGATTCTATAATTCACGCATTGATATTTTATATTATTGTTGTTTCAATTATCGTCATCGCACAAAGATTCCCTTTATCGGATCAAGAATTCAGATTATTTGGAATAATATTATTAGATAACATTATTGACAATGTCTAGAAAGTTCTGTCGAGAAGAGGTTTGGTCACCTAATCATTGTTAGTAAGGAGAAATCCTTATTGGAAAGTCCCCTCTTTCTTGGGAATGCACTCGGTTGTCATAAATGTGATTCTGTAATATTATTTGTGAATAATTAATCATTGATTCATATGATAAGGAAATATTTATTTATGTGGTTATAAATGAAGAAATTAATGTTGAGGTGTTTTATTAGTATTTTGTTCGGATTGGAGGTATTAAAAATTAAACCAAAGATTTTTTCGAGATATATTGCATGAGTTATAATTTTTAATCCGACCATTGGATCGTTGTAATTTTTGGATATGTTATACATATATAAGTTGAGTATATGTCCACAAATTTTAAACCGTTAAAAATGAGCGTATGATTTGTTATGAATTTTAAGAGGTGGCTGATTCGGAAATCAGGTTATAAATCATTTTGGTAGAAAATTCTAGAATTGGTGGGCCCCACTCTTGGTTGGTGAAGAAATGTGCTGAGATTTTTATTCAAATGTGGTGGGTGGGAATAGTAGCAAGTAAAGCCATCAGGTTGTAGGTTAAATTCTTGCTTGCTCTAACATTTTACTATAAATAGAGGGCTAAGTTCGAATTGAAAATCACACCAGAAACAAGTTTTCTCTCTTTCTCTCTCTAGATTATTAAGTGTATTTTGTGAGTATTTAGATACTTTGTGAGTTCTGTTAATCAGTGCAAGTTTCCTTCAACCTTATACCGATATTTCGATCAGAAGTACTGATATTTTGAGGTAAGGGATATTATCTTCTTCTTAAATGATATTTTCTTCAATATCATTATGCCGAAATATTGGTATGAACTTTTTATCAAATTTAGAACTTTTTGTGTCGGGGTTACTTATTCACGTGATACTCAAGACTATTCACGAATCTTGACTATTCAATTCAAAAAAATAAAATTTTCTTCTTTTTGTCCAATTATCTATTATGGTTACTATCTTTGATTGTATCCATGTTTTGATCATTATTTTTGAATTCTACTTCAAAATTGGTTATTTTGGAATATTATTGAACTTGGATAAACCGTATGTACTGAATCCTTAATATTTGATCTCATTATATCTCACCGGATTCGTTTTCTTTAAAAATATTTTCATCATCCTCACCCTAAATGATGATACAAATGAATATCTTTTGCACCAGTAGTGCAAAGATGAATGATTACTTCTAATGAATATCTTTGGCCGTAGTGCAAAGATGAATAGGTGTTGAGATGAACACTGACCAACCGGTGATACAAATGAATATTTTGGCTCACAGTGGTGCAAAGATGAATATTTGATTCAAGATGTATATCGATTGATGTTACAGGGATAAAATATTGATGATGGACTTTTAAATCTTAGAAGATAGTAGAAGTCTTTTTCTACTTGACTCTTCTAATGGATTGTTGTTTTCCGCTGCAGTTGTTGATCTAAAACTTGTTGTCTATTATATTTTATCATATTATTCCCTGTTAAAGACTAATGATAATTTGTTGTATATTATCTTAGTCATAATATTCTTTACTTGGCTAGTTGAGCTCACCCTTTTGTTTCATTTTTTTCTCAGGAGGTGAGAACATAGTAGGAACTAGTCGGGGTACGGAGTGATGGTTCTAGAAAGTTGTTTTAGCAGTCCTCACTATTTTTAAAATAGTGTATCAATAATTGTAACGAGGATTTCTTTTGAGTTTTTATACTCTCTATTTGTATTTAAACTCACAGTTTAATGAAGTTGTATTTGTTTCTGTACCATGTATTTGGCGACTCAGAATGGGTGATGTATACCTATTTTGGGGGCGTCACAACTATGACCAGGGATTATTCGGTGTATTCATTACCGTAATGTTACAAATGATGTGGTAAAAGTCCTCATCGTCGTGAAAGGCATTGATGGGCGATTGTTGGCATGATCATGACCATTAATGAATACACAAATATTCTCGGCCGTAGTGCATGGATAATTGTGGTCGCGATACTAAAGAATATCCTCGGCAGAAGTGCGAAGGGTGATTCGATGATGTGAATTATTTATTAAGTCGAGTCTCAATGATAAAAGTCATGAAAAACCTTTTAAATCATAGAAGATAGTAAATTTTATTCTCTACTGACTCTTCTAATGGATTGCTTGTTTTCGCTTCTGCTTAAACTTGATGTTTGTTATATTGTATCGCTTTAACATCGCTTTAAGGCTAATGATAATTTATTCTCGCATTATCTTGTCATAATATTTCTTCTTGGGCTAGTTGAAATTCACCCTTTCTTTCACCGTTTCTCTTCGGAAATGAGAATATAAATGAACGGAGCCCAGTAAATCTGAGGGTGATGGTCCTAGATGGTGCATTAGTAGTCCTCACTATTACGTGAAATAAAGGTGATAATAATTGTAATGAGGACTCCTTTTGAGTTTGTATACTCTCTAGAGACAATATTTGTATTCAAACTCACAGTTTATGTTTTATCGTATTGTATACCTTTACATGATTGTATTATTAAAGTTGATTTGAATTACATGCACTACGATTCTGGCGACTCAAGATGGGTGATGTATACCTAATTTTGGGGCGTCACATGAGTAATATTTTTAAATAATTAATTTACTAGATTCTAATATTATTGTAGTGGTTAAACTTACGAAATTCATTCTAATTATTTTAAATTTAAAAATATATTAAATTAATTTTTAAAATAATGTTGGATATTTTAAAATAATTTTAAATATATTTAAAAATCCAACATTATTTTAAAATTAATTTGATATATTTTTAAATTTAAAATAATTAGAATGAATTTCTGTAAGTTTACGGTATCTAATATTAAATTTAAATAATTAATTTACGGTATCTAATATTATTGTAGTGGTTACAATAATGTTGGATTTTAAATATATTTAAAATAATTAATTTACGGTATCTAATATTATTGTAGTGGTTAAAATAATGTTGATTTAAAATATATTAAATTAATTTTAAAATTAAAAATTAATTTAATATATTTTTAGATTTAAAATAATTAGAATGAATTTCTGTAAGTTTAACCACTACAATAATATTAGATACCGTAAATTAATTATTTAAAAATATTACTTATCGTAATTTTTTTATTATTTTATAACCTATAATAAATAATCTTCATTTTAAATGTTTCAAATTAATTTTTAAAAATTAGTAATGATCTTATTAAAATATATATTAATAAATAAAACAGTACTTATAGATATGTGCATGCATGTGAGTAGTGTTGTGCAGCATGGATAGTGAATTTAGATTTTGATGATCTGCAACAAAATATATGCAAACAGCGTCCCAAGAATAAGACAAAATATATGTGCCTGCCGCTAGAGGCTCATGCGGCAGCCGGCAGGGGCTAAATATATAAAGGAGGGGCAGTTCGGTAACTTAGTAGCAATTTTGGGATTATAGGTCTGCCGCTACATCCTGTAGCGGTAGGAGGGAAATTGTTTAATCTGAGCCATTAAATGTATGAATCGACGGATGAAAACTTGGTTGCTGAACAGTGTTTATGGCAAACGTTTGCCAAGAATTATTACCCATATATATATATATAAAATCAGTGAAGTCAATTGACTCCACTACTCAACATACGGTGGCGAAGCCAGAAGTTTTTAGTAGTGGGGTCAAAATTATTATTAAATTATAAAAAAACTTGGTGAGGGTTCGGGGACAGCACCCCCGAGACAATTTTTTTAATACTTTATACTTTCAAGTGTGTATATATATATATATATATATATATATATATATATATATTACAATGAAAATATAATGAGTAACAATATATGATATATATACACTATATTGACTCATAATAGACTTTTTTAATCACAACTGCTCATAAGTAAGTAATTTATTATTTATTTTAAAAATAATATAAATTAGATTATTATTTAGTTTAAAATATTATAGATAAATACATATATTGAAAGGATATGAG
Source organism: Panax quinquefolius (assembly GCA_020205615.1). Taxonomy (NCBI): domain Eukaryota; kingdom Viridiplantae; phylum Streptophyta; class Magnoliopsida; order Apiales; family Araliaceae; genus Panax; species Panax quinquefolius. Next base: position 38,858,864 of record CM035172.1, on the reverse strand, counting down.
TCATATATGATTAAAATTTGATTGATAAAGTTATAAATTTTTAATTTGACCCCATATAATAAAAAATTTATAAAATTTTAGTGGGGTATATTTATATATATTATTTAAAATTTTTAAAATTTACCTTACATTATAAAATATATTTTTTTTTAATGGCGTCAAATATCAATTGACCCCACAAAATTGACGTAACTTCGCCACTGTCAACACGTAGCTTCGCCATTGCCCGTGTGGTTTCATCTTTACTATGAAATTCAAAACATCATTATTAAGAAAAACACGCATACCCAATCGGGTTGGGGTGCGCTCGGTACCGGACTAACGACCGGTACATGTGTTATTTTTTTATTTTTAAATTTTTTTTTTATCATAATTATAAGAATAATAAATAAAAAATAATAAAGCAGTTTGAAATCGTAAAAGAAAGTATATTTTTAATTGCAAAAACACTGTAAACAGTTTACAATGTTTTTGCAATTAAAAATATACTTTCTTTTACAGTTTTTTTGTTCAAATTTGCTCTATTATTTTTTATTTATTATTCTTATAATTATGATAAAAAAAATTAAAAATAAATAAAATAATAACACTGTACCGGTTAACGACCGGTACAGCATCTCCCCCAATTAGTTACGGAAACCTCAAGAAAACTAAAAAGAAGATAGAAAGGTAGCTACAACCTACAAATCTTAGAATACTCGGAGGCAAGCAGCCAACTCCACTTCGGCTTATGCTAACCACTCCCATAAATGAGCAAGGGTAATAATGACTGAAAGAGTTTAGACACAGTAGAAAACTATTCTTTAGAGAAGCAGCAGAAGGCAGAAGCTGACCCCAACTCCCAATGAAAGGAGTTGGAGACCTGGCAATATTCCCTGAGCCCAGCCCCATAATTCACACTTCACAGGCTAGATAGGTAGTCTTGGAGATACAGGCCCTATATGAAAATAAAAAATTATTTTTAATCTTTGTTCAAGCCTTTGTGCACATATTTATATTCATCTATCTAACAAAATACAATTCATTTTTGAATTTCTCGCTCATCCTAATAAATCATCTGGACCATCCAAAGTTTGGGAGTCATGGAGAGGCTACGACATATCTAGTATAATAATATTGTGTAATTAACATAGAGAAAAAATTAGGACAACCAAAAGAGTTTAAAATAGAGATAGACATTATATAAAAGGATTGTCATGTCAACATCTTTGGACAACTACCTGTCATTGTATGTCAAGAACTCCAGTTTCTAAGTAAAAATTGATATAATTAACTTGGTGTTTTGGATTAGAAAAGATAATTGATATTTCCGAAAAAAAAAAAAAAAAAGAGTAATAGTTCTGCAAGCTCTCTCTTAACATGAATAGTAATGGTTTCCACTTTCCACACTAATGGAAGGATATCTTGTAGAAATATCAAACTTATTTTTGAAAATATCAATTCCATAAGAAAACATATACAACTTAAAGTTTGAGCTTAGTGAGATTTTTGATATCAGAACCATCCATCTGGGTGGCTAGTGCATGTTTGGTTTACATAGTATTTGGAAGCCAAAAAGCATTTGAAAATCTTGTTCTTGTTCACCTAAAAACAGATTATTTCAATTACAACTTATTTTACTAGCATCGCATTGTATGGATTTCAAACGCAATACACCAAAAATGATGCGATGCATTTGGAGTAAGACTGTAAAATAAACAAACAGTTCGGTTTCAATTCGTACTCGTCCGACTAAAATTTCGATTCGCAAATTTTAAAGTTCGATAAAGTACTCGAACATTCTCAAATTGCAATTTTCTATTGATTCTCGGATCATATTCGTTCGAAAAGTGTTCGGACTCGATTCGAAATCATACTAAACTCGGTAGCTAAACGATCATCAATCAAACCTTATTTTATACTCAATAAATTTTGTAATCTAAATCTGAATTCCTCAATACTCAACTTGACTCGGTTCATTTACACCCTTAATTAGAGGTCCAAACGCACCGAATACTATTGCCACAACGCTAATAACCCAACAAACCATCACTAACAGAAGCCTGCCAAATTTCAAGGTAATTTATTTCTAAATAATGTCCGTCTTTAGCCACTGCATTTGTTTTTCAGAACTCACAAAGGAAAATAGTAAATTATTGAATCCCAGAATCTTAAAGCTACAACAGAAATTAAAATAAAAATAGCGAAATCACTTCTTCCTTGACAGCTTCTCTTTCATCCTCTCAACTGCACTTCGGAGAGTCCCCTCATCTTTGCAAAATGTAAACCTTACAAGATTCTTTCCATCTTCCTTGTTCAAGTAAAACACGCTTGTTGGAATGGCTACCACCCCAACTTCCTTAATCAAATACTCACAGAACGAAACATCATCTTTCTGCCCAAAAGGAGTGTGATCTACCACCACAAAGTACGTACCACTTGATGGATATACAATAAAACCCACAGCTTTCAAACCCTCTACCAATATCTCCTTCTTTGCCATGTAATCCCTCTTAAGCTCCTCATAGTAGGTATCTGAGGTTGAAAGGGCCGTCGCACCTGCAAATTGCATTGGTGTGGAGGTAGCAAAAGTGAGAAACGAATGTGCTTGTCTCACTCCCCATGTCAGGTGAGGGGTGCTATGGCCCACCCGATCTTCCAGCCGGTTAGGGAGAAAGTCTTCCCTAAGGAGTTCATTGTCACAGTTCGCTCGTACATCCCAGGGAGAGAAGCTATTGATATGTGATCCATTTCGAAAGCTAACTTGTCATAAACTTCATCACTGAAAACTAATACATCATTCTTGATGCAGAGAGATGCAATTGTATTGAGTTCTTCCCGAGTGAACATCTTTCCCGTGGGGTTGTGTGGAGTGTTTAGGAGGATTGCACGAGTATTCTTTGAGATTGCAGACTTGAGCCCATCAATGGGGACAGAAAAATTTGGAGGCCGTAAAGTGATGCACTTTATCTTGGCACCGGCCATAGACAGAGTAGCTTCATAAGAATCATAGAAAGGAGCAAAGAGGATCACCTCATCTTCAGGATTTATTAATCCTAGAATGGTCGCAGCAATTGCTTCTGTGCATCCGGAGGTGATGGTAACTTCTTTTTCTGGGTCCACAACAAGTCCAGTATCCTTCTTGAACCGCGCTGCGACGGCCGAGTTGAGATCAGGAACACCATACCCACGGGCATATTGATTTTTCCCATCTTTAATGGCTTGAATTGCTGCTTCTTTGACAAATTCTGGGCCATCAAAATTTGGGAAGCCTTGACCAAGGTTTATTGCTCCATGTTTGATGGCAAGCATACTCATCTGTGTGAATATTGTCGTTTTGAATTTCTCCAAACGCTTTGCAACCTGAAATGGAAAGCCTCGTAAAGTTACAGAAGTTATGGCCATTGAAGGAAAGTTAAATATAGACACAAGGGTTGACTTTCCAACAAATATTTAAAACAAAAAGAATCCATCAAGTTGAAGGTTACTGGAAATGATGACTATATCCTATTTAAGTTGAAGATTAAATATAGTCATCATTTCCAGTAACCTTCCAGTTGATGAAGCTTTCTGGTATAATCGAAGTTTCTTCTTTCATAATGTTTATCTGTCACTCAGATTCCGATAACTGGTAACTTTGTTCTGTCCACATATGACATAACCAGATGAAGGCTAATCGATTTTGTGAAACCAATTAACTGCTTTTCCTTATTTAAGAAACAGACCGTCTCCAATTTCTACAGTCTCTTTTATCTAATAGAATGATCACCACTCTTTACTCAAAGCATGATAATTGATGAAGACCAATATGAATCTCAATGAACAATGCAAACGATATCACATATCTCTTGGTCTTAGCTAAATAGGACTCTTCCGAAATACAGGTCAACTAAGCTTCCTAAAGTAATGTTTTAACAATCTCACAACGACGATGAGATTCAAAAAACAGACTTCAGATAATTTCAGAAAGTATGACACCTGTTGACAAATACTCCGATCTCCACAGAAAATGCAGTAAAATCATAAAACTAATGCATTTACTGCAATATAAGAACTCAACACGCTGAAATAACTCAAGTAGCCTACATGGAGCCCAGTAAAATATCTAATCAGAGGGTGCTACGACAGAGAAGGCTATCTTTGAAGCAGCGTTATAGGTTATCCAACTGAATGCAGCATGAAGGCCACCACATAAAAGAAGACAAGGGGGTGGTCAAGAATTATGAAGTACCTGGGCATGTCATGAGTGATTGAGACCCCCACTAGGCAAAACTGTTACCTCCAAAAATATTCAAGCTAGTGATACTTACCTTAAAATTCTGACAAACTTCCAGCCAAAATGCAAACAAGTAACAAGAAATTCTTTAATATTATTAAGTCTGCCACTGGAGGTCCACAGCGCATTTGTCCTAATTTATCAAATTACCTACTTTCGGTGTCTTTATGGAAGTAAAAAGTCTTAAACCTGTCACCAGCCTTCGCTTCACAACTTGAAAACCTGTTTGACCTTTGTTGTATTAATGTCACTATACTATAAAGGAATGTGTTGCCCAATAAATCGTAGAGGCTATTTGATTGATAACTCAAAGCGCCACTAAATTACACACAAATCAGGCATGCAAGAGTGAGCTAACTAAATCTCAAAAAGATGAAAACTTAAAATGACATCTCCTAAATACATCACAAAAGAATCTATGAACATAGTATATGTCTCACTCAGTAAGATGGATATATAACGAAAAATACTTCTCAGACGTGCCTATAAATTGGGCAGGCCATGTTGCACCACTACATCAAACTCTTCTCAGCACAAAAACATGCTACAATCCTTGCATGTCCCACATCTCTCAAAGCACATTTTTTACTCTTCCTTGTCACTATGTGGACTACCCAAAACACGGAAACTCTGCTTTATCTAAGGTAGATGTTCGGCACTTAAATGGATACAGGGGAAGAACTAATTCCTCTATAACTACACACCACATTCATCTTCCAAATAAAAGAGGGGGAAAATAAAAGAAAGAACAAGAAAGAAATAAAAAATTGGGCTTGTTTAGAACTGCAAGAGAATCAAAATCTCTGTAAAGCACCAACAGAAAATAATCCCATTATAAATTGTTAGCGGGTCAATTGTACGGATCAACTAACTTCACCTTTGCAAGGTTGGACAGGTTTAAGTACATACACATGGCTTACAAAAGGCCATTTAATAAACAAACCAAATCCTAAATTAGCATACCATCGACTAGCTAAATCAAATTTCTAAGTACAAATAAGTAATAGAAAGCAATGGATACCCACAGGAAACAAACATACTATAGTAGAAAGTATAAATGATGCAGGACAGGTTTAGAACTAACATAAAGAAAAAGTAACCAGGCCTGCGACACAATGGATCAGTGGCACTACCGTTCTTCTTCTCTTCTCTCTCTCTTTCTTCTGTTGCTACAGTGTTAAGGTGTGACGGGCTTCTCCATGTTATTAGTGTAAAGTTCCCAAGTTTAACAGCATCAGTGACTATGGGGACGTGCTGTCGGCTGTCTTTCTCCTTTTTTCCTTCTTATCTTTACGGCTACTGTTGGATTTGGTTGTTTTATGATGATGATGGCAGATGGTGGTTGACGGTGGCGTGTTAAGGTTTCGATGGGTGTGTGGTTGACTGATTAGGGCTGTTTAATGAGAATGGTTGACAAGGTTGGGTAATGCAGCCTGTTTGACTTATGATTAGGGTTTTAGGGCTGCAATTGAATATATTGAATTTGACAGTTTGAATATGGTCGTTTGTGGGTTGTGATCGTGATTTTGGGACAATGAGACAGTACCAAGCCTAAGTTATGATACAAATTTGATGCATGACAGGTTTAGAATTAAGATTAAGAATGAAAAAAAGAAAGCCTAAAGAACTTTTCCACGTAGGGAATTGGTAGAAGAGCGCACACACAAAAGCACAAAACTTTAACCCAAATCAATATAATTCAACTCTGCATAAACGTATAGGATTATAAACTTGTAGTACTTAAATAGAAAACCTAAAACTTGGAGACCAAGTAAAACCCTAATTTAAAAAAGAAAGAACTCATTTCAATCAACTAGTATAATTAAACTTTTAGAATAATGTAACTATTATAACTGAAATATCATTAATATTACAGTTGTTTTATTTCTAAATAATATCATAAGATACTTGATAAGAATAATTAGTCACATTCATTGAGATCAGATGATTGCAGAAGGCGACCTGCAACCTTATGAAGTTTAGATGATAGAAACTTAGATGGTGCTATTAAGAAGCCTATTGATAAGATGAAGTTTAGAACTCTACTAATTCTATCCTACGCAACCTGCCAACAATCATGAAGGTTGAAGAGCATATATAATGGAGACACTAAAGCAATTTATTCTTCTACATTATTTCCACAAATGCATGAGAAAAGAATGATGTTATATTGAAGGCCACAAGCAACACGTTAAGAGGTTGCTCACAATCAACAAACAGATCCGATAATTCATAAAACAAACTGTTTCAAAAGTGCTCTTCAAGAAATTAGCATTGCAAAAATCATTGGAGAATTCCATTAAAACATTATCATACAACAATAATTGCAACTTCAACAATTTCACTACATCACTTCATAGATGATAAGGTAAACAATAGGATAGAACAGTCGGGCATGTTAAATAAGTTTAAGAAATATGAATGGAGGTTGAGTAAGAGAATGTAAATTTGAGGATTAATAAGTGGTGTTATAAGAAACACTTCCAATCTTATATTACGGAACTACGGCATTATTAAGAATCTCACTTCGTCAATGTTACCGTCCTTCAAATACAATTTGCATCTATTAAGATACATTAAAAAAATTCTCTATATCTCTCTTTGTTTGTCAAATTTGTTTTGTGGTCATCAATGCTCTAAAAATGGTTAGGCGGACCTCAGCAGTAGCACCAGAGGGGACGCCTAGAGTCTAGGCGGTGCCTAATCATTTTCCTAGGTGGACTAGGTGTTTTCTTAGGAAGACTAGGCGTTTATTTATTTTCTATTGTATATACTCGTTATATCATACAAAACATATTGTAGAGGCAATTTTTTAAAATTTTACACGAAAAAAATTGCCAAAAGAGACAATTTTTTAAGGCTAAACAATTCAAATCAAATATTGTAGAGCTTCAAACCCTTTATTAAATCAATGCGGTAAAGGTTTGACTCTATCTAGACGAATGCCTAGGCACCCTGCCAATTTAAGGCGGTTGAGGACCTACCTAGCCCCTAAGCAGGAATTAATCGGGACCTATGCGGGACTTTTTAGAATACCGTGGTCATAGTACTTTTTTCCCCTGGAATTCACATCAAATACATTAAGCTGGATAAAAGGTTTTGGAAACTGATATTTTCACGTGTTAAAATGATATTACCACATCACATGGAGGTGGGACCTACTTACTATATTCACATGAGAGGGATCATCTGAAAATATCAATTTTTAATGTGGGAATATCAATTCCAAAGGTTTTAATATTACCAAAATAGTAAGCAAGAAAGGAAAATCCTAAACTACTTTAAAACCCCTATTTAGGAATACTCTATATAAGAATAACCTCTACAATATTATAAAAAATTTGGTCCCAATTTGGGCCGATTATAAATAGGAATAACCTTTAAATTGTAATATGTTATATACTTTTTAAGTCACGTATTAAGAAACTATACCTCTATATAGTAATAATTTCATATAATATATATGTATATATATGAGAGAGAGAGAGAATATTAATTTTAAAAGACTATATTTTCTATAAAAGACTACATTTCCTATAAAGAACTACATTTTCCTATAAAAGACTACATTTCCTATAAATGACTATATTTTCCTATAAAAGACTACAATTCTTATAAAAGACCACATTTTCCTATAAAAGACTACTTTGCATAAATATTTTTTGAATAATAATTATTAGGGAGTTCTTATTGATATTTTTGTTTAAGTGGATATTTTTGGGTGTTCGGAAAATATTTTATACCAATACCTCTATTTAGTAATAACCTCTCAATTAGAATACAAATATTTTGGTCCCAAGTCTATTCTTAAATAGAGGTTTTACTGTAGTAACATCATCAATTCTTATATATAAAGGCACGTCCAATGATGACGTCACTAATTTCAATTGATTGAAAAACTCGCTGAGTTAACTCTTAATTAATTAAGAGTTAACTCAGTTAATTTTCACTTCAGTCCATTCGATCTTTCTCTTCAACTTCCTCTTCTACCTTAATTCAGACCTCCTCTTCTACTTCCCTCCTCTTCTGCTTCCAATTTCTGACGCGAGTTTGGAATCAATTCTAAATTTCCCAATCATCTACCAATGTCTTCATCTGCTCATCATCCTCTATTCCTGAAAGTAGTATGCACACAAGCCAATCATGTTTGATGATAAAACATATAATTTGTAACAATCTTATTCATTTATTAATAAAAGAATTGTTTAATTAAAAGCTTTTAATTTATCAACATGGTGTTTTATAATATATGACAAACCCATAGTTTTGAGCAATGTTTTTAGAATCATGATGATAATCATGCTAATGAGATCTAAATTCTTAAATAACTCACAAACTAAAATTGTTCCCAATCGTTGAATTACTAAAAAAGGGGATTAGTGAATCCGAATAAATTGGTACATACGTTACTTGCTTAATGGATGATGATGATTGATCTCATAATCATTTGTATGGAGACACTAAAACAAGTATGTAAGTGCTTATTGGAGAATAATTTCACTGAACGTGACTCACTAAAGAATACTTAATGGAGTTTTACTTGCCTGTCAATATGAATTCTTTAGTGATAGTAGTACAAGTGATCCTTAAATTTGAGATCATCATAGTATCTTGTGTATGATGAGTTATACTTTGACATGTCCCTTAAGACCCTTAGGGTATATCAAAGGGTATGCTTGGGTGTAATAAGTTGTACATGAAGATAATGAATGATCAACAAATAAACTACAACTTCTAGTAAAAGAAGAGAATGTCCTATGTGATTCGATAAATGACAACCCAATAGTTCTTGGCCAAGACAAAATGAAATTAGAAAGGACTTTCTAATTTGCATTATTTGGAGTTGTGCATTTAATAATCGAAATACATAGAATTAAATAAAATAAAACTTGACAGTAATTCCGTGTCTTATATTTAATTGAGATATTGTATGGTGGAAGGATTGAATTGTACGATAACTATTTACTTAAGAGTTCTTTTATGATTAATGTTGAAATCTATATTATCTGGAAAGTCGTTAATCGCTAAGTTGGTTTATCTTTATTGTGGAATAAATGTTATTTATTTAAATAAATTAATAGATTAATTTATTTATTTAAATAAAATCAGAATTGTCCTAATTGATTTATTCACAACCGGTTTAATATGGAGAACCTAAAGGGTCACACCATAAAAGGAAAAATATTTATTTAAGAAGTAAATGACATAATCGGAATAATAAAATGTATTTAATTTAATCTATGGTGATAGAATAAATTAAATAACTTAATATTATTATTTAATATTTTGAAAATATTAAATATAAATTAATAAGAGGAGTCATTATTATTATTATTACTATTATTATTATTTAATTTCTAAAAGAGTTTGAGAATTAATTAATAAAAGGTACTCTCATATATTCCTAATAAGATTAGGAGGCTAATTAATTAATAGAGTTTAATTAATTATTTCTAATAAGATTAGGAAGCCTAATTAATTAAAGAGTTTAATTAATTAAAATAAAATCCTATTCCTAAATAGTTTAGGAGGGTTCCTTACATCTATAAATAAGAAGAGTCTTATTATGGGTAAAGGTTACACAAGTTACGTACTTTATTCCAAGAGTTGGGAGAGTACACAATATTCTATAGAGATAGAATTAGGGTTTTGCCAAACACACATCTTATTGAATACTTGTTCTTTGGTGGTTCACCTCTAGAAGCCAAACACTTAGTTGACTAACGTTTATCAAAGAAAGGAATCAAACCCGGTGGATTCAAGATGAACGTGAAAAGGAATTGGAGGTGAACTCGTACCTGAGGAAGCTAGTTTCTACAAGGGTATGAATCTGATCTCCATCTCTTTCCATCTAATTAATAATTGTGCATAAAGGATGATCTGGGTATATAGTTTGTTAAATTTTAAACTCTGTTTTTTTCAAAGCTTCCGCTTATGTATGTAATTTGTTATATGTTCATGGATATTACAAACCTAACACTTCCTCTTCCTACTCTTCCACCTTTAATTTTTTGTCATATATTTGTTTTGTTCCCTTCTTTCCTCTCCATCACCGATTTGGGTTGCTTTCCACCATGGATTACAACAATTTGTGCCATCGCGAGTCTCAAAACTAAATCTCTTCATCTCCTCCTCTATAATCCCATCTCTATTTCGCTTTAATCTAATAATCTCCTCCTATTCTGTAAATTCTCCCCAATCCTCGCTGAATCCTCTCTCGATTTCAGCGATTCCTCTCTTGGTCTTCCTCTCCACTTCAGATTTTCGACTTCTCTTCGTCGCCGTCGCCACGCCGTCTTTCGTCCCCTAGATTCTGATGTCCGATTTGCCAAGTTATGTTCCTTCAATTGTCTTTCCGTCATCAGCTACATAGAAATTTCCCTCCCATTTGTCGTTTGGTGAGGCGAGAAAAACAAAGAGGGGGTTTTGTTTAAGAAAGAAGAGAGAAAAAGGCCAAACAGAAGAGAAAAAAATAACATTTTAGCCTTCACCGAAGTTGTTGCTTTGTTGGCTATCGCCGTCAGCTTCACTATTACTGCACTCAATTCCAGGAAGAGAAATCGGAAGAAGAAAGGTCTCCAATACTCTAATCTCTCTATGTATATATCTATATATATATATATATATATATATATATATATATATATTTGTGTGTTTTCAATTTATTGATACTATACTTGAAGTGCAACTAATTGATGGAAGTGTATCTCTGTTTGTTCATTAGTTTTCTTTTATTACCTTAAAAATCAACTTATTTGCTTATTTCAGTGTTTGTTTGAAAGTGTTAATATGAGTTTATGACAAAATTGTTTGTTTTATTTAATTTTTTTGACCCTCCCATTTTAGTTCTAAAAGATGTGAGCATTCTTAATGTATATTGCACATTCCTATCCTATTAGCCATCCCAGAATTTCAAAATTATTCTTTAATATCCTTCTGCAATTTCCTACCTCTTTTGTGAAGACAACTTTAATCTTTACTTGATCGTCCTTCAATTCTACAAAGAACGTCCTATTTGAAAATTTGTAAATATTAAGGATGTTTTTTGTTCCATGTTTACTCTGAAAAATAACAAGTTGATAATTTAGTAGTGTTGCCGTTGTGACGCCCCCAAATTCAGGTGCATGAAACCCAAATTAAGTGCTTCACGATACCATTTCTTTAAGCGGAATAATAATAATAATAATATCATAAATATCAAACTTAATTTACATATCAGAGTTGTCTAAATCTCAGGTATGCGACCTTTAAAACATTTCATTACATGATAGATAATAAATATCATCATCTTATTTAAGTCTAGCTATTACATAAGATAACACAAACTTAATCGGCTAGCTTTCTTTTCCCTTTGCTCATTAAACAATTAGTCAATATTCTACAATAACAATTAACAATTAATATTAATTAATTGCTCACTTAATAATTCCTTCGTCGATTAATATTATTATTAATATTTCCCACCACCGCACCACACAAGGCTTTCTACAAGTTTGTTACAACTCCACATTAATCACTTTAATATAATTGAGTTAACTCGTCACATAGCATGAAATCATTTATATCCAAAAAAATATTTATTTCATTAGTGTATTCCTAAGGCATGAAATTTCTCGGGTATTACACCACTTATCATAATAATCCTAACAATTATATCCTATATACAATAATCATATATTTACGGAAAATAACTAATACTATTATTATTAATTTATTATAGGAATATAATCGGGTTAAATGCAAAGTCGACCACTGAACTTTTCTGATATTTGGGTATTGAGCCCTTTTCTTCCGGTCAACGCAAATTGAGCCCCTTTCTATTAAAAAATTTGGACTTTGAACCCCCAAGCGCCACATGTGCGTTGACCTGCTGACGTGGCGCACGTGGCACCTACGTGGCACATCTGACGCGACATCTTTAGAATTTTTTCCAAAAATTTGTCACTCCATAGGTTTGAACTCACAACCTCAAGCATGAAATTTTAGTCATCTAACCACTAGAGCACCATAAGTTAGCTGTTAATATTTTGCAAAGAATAAGCTTTATATCAAAACATATTAAATATATTAATATAACAATAAAGATGGGCATATGTTTAATATCATATAAAGGCAAACTACTATCGCCAAAACGATAGTCGTAGTAATAGTAACAGTTAGTTATTTGAATAATAATAATAATAATAATAATAATAATAATAATAATAAATCATAAAACAATAGTAATAATAATAACAATAATAAAAATAAAATAAAAATAAAAATGCAATATGCATTTGAAGCTCATTAAGACGATTAATAATTTCTTAAGCATGAAGTTGAGACATGAACAAATGAGCTAGTACTCATGTCATACCGTCTGATACGCTTTTTATGTTCAATATGACTAATTTTGCCAAGATTAAAGTATCAACTCATAACCGTGAGTTACTTATTTATTTATTATTATTATTATTATTGGTATAATTGAGAATAATAATAATAATAATAATAAAAATAATAATAAAAATAAAATAAAAATAAAATAAAAATAAAATAAAATAAAATAGTAATAATAATAACAATAATAATAATAATAAAAACAATAATTATAATAACAATAATAAAATAAAAATAAAAATAAAATAAAATTTTCTAGTTATAATAAAAATAATTAATTGCTAAGTAAAAATATTAAGGTTCAAAGCAGTGGTGGGTCTAGTTGTATATTGGATTTGTTCATTTTACTTAATTAATTTATTTTATTGATTTTGAATTGTTAATTAGCTTTTTGTTTGATTATTTTTTCCACCATCCATGTAGACATATATGTGATATACACACACCCTCTCTCTCACGTGCTATTAATTCCATTAAAAGTCAGTTATTAAGTTATTAGTACAATTATTATTATTGTTATTAAAAATTATTATTATTATTGTTGTTGTTGTTGTTATTATTATTATTATTATTTTATTAGTACTATTATTTTTATTAGTACTATTATTATTATTATTATTATTATTTTTATTTGTATAATTATTATATTAAAATTGTAGTAACCGTGTAGTATTTTAATTTTTTTGGGGGAAAATGAAATATTTTGATATAAAGCTTAGTCCTCGCAAAATATTAATAGCTAACATATGGTGGTCTAGTGGTTAGATACTTAAAGTTTTACACTTGAGGTTGTGAGTTCAAACCTTGGGAGAGACAAATTTTTAGAAAAAATTCTAAAGAAGCCCTATCACATTTGCCACGTGTCAAAAAATGTCGTCACGGATGTGCCAATGTAAGTTACGTGTTACAGTCGGTAATGTCAACGCATTACGTGTGGCGCTGGGGTTCAAAAATCCAAATTTTTGAAATAGAAAAGAGGCTCAGTTTGCGTTGACCAGAAGAAAGGGGCTCAATACCCAAATACCAGAAAATTCAGTGGTCGACTTTGCATTTAACCCGAATATAATCTATAACGATCAATAATTCTTAAAAAGAATTTATTTATAATTATTCATCTAAATCATATATATATATATATATATATATATAAATTATTCGCAAAAATTTCTTATTGAAAATATTGGGTTATTACATCCACCCTCCCTTATAAGGATTCCGTCTCTGGAATCACAGCTTTAAAACTTATAGACACTAGGGCAAATAACATACACAGTCATTTCAAGTAGATCTCGACCAGATTCGATCGAACTGATCTTTAATTACTCAACATAAAGCTTGTCTATCTAATTATACGGAAATTTGATTTCTAACAGAACTCAAATTTCTCCTTCAAAATTTCTTTATAACATAATTTACTATATTTAAGAAAAATCATATATACGAAAATAAAATTCATACGAATAATGCCTAAGGTTCCATCCCCGGCTGCTACGGTATCCTGAACCGTCATGTTGAAGACTCTTGCGGTTGATTTAAATGAAGTTGGTCCCATTATCGCCATTGTTCCACCGCGCTTTCCTCGCATTCACGCTTCCTATATCCATTCTCCTTTTGGACAATCCTTCACCTTATGCTCCGGTTGATCCATCAGAAAAAACATTCATTGCTTTCATCCTAGGATCAGGGCGAGCTAGAGATATGTCCTCCCTCCTTACACTTATAGCACACGAACTTACCACTAAGACACTCTCTAAATGATTCTTCCCACAATTCTTACACTTTGCCTACCGCTTCCTCACACCTTCCTGTTTCGACTTGGACATTTCCAAAATTGTTCCGCTTTCTTTTTCCATTCCCACTACCACTACCGCTTCTACCTTCCCAGCTCCCTCAACCCTACCCTTGATTTTTTCTCCTTATCAGAGGCTCAGCTGGCCTAACTTCCCCTTCTATTATGATAGCCTTCTCCAAAAGTCTTTAAAAGTATTTATCTGCAATATCCGCCACCTTATCAGAGAGCCGGGGTTTTAAGCCCAAATTCAAACCTCTTTGCCTTCTTTGCCTCAGTATCAACTTGATGCGAGCAAAACCTAACTAATTCATTGAACTTTCATAAGATACTCTCAATCCCGCCATGTTCTCCTCTGCTTGACTCCAAAACTTCACCTCGCCCTAGCTCGCACACCTCGGACGAGAAATAGTTCTCAAAGAACAAATACGTCTTAAACTGAGTCCATGCTATCACTCTCCTCCCTTAAACTCGATTTGCCTCCCACCGAAATTCGCCTCTCCTTTCATCATATAGGTGGCAAAAGTCGTCTTTTGCCCTCACTACCTCTAATGACTACAAACGCTTTTTCTATTTCCTTAACCTAAGTTTGGGCTTCTATCGGGTCAGTGGTACCTCTAAATCCTGGCGGTCCTACGGCCTTAAAATCCTTGAAGTTCGCAAATCGATTATCTGGCTGATTTCCCGCCGCTGGCATTCCATTCTTCATGGCTTGAGCTACCATGTTTGCGAAATTCTGCATCACGTCTGGTTGTTGTCCTCCAACATTGTTGACATATTCTTCTGCCCGTTGGTTCCAAGTTTGACGTCTTGGCGGCATTATCTGGTTAAATAAAATATAATCTATATTTTATTAACTTACATTCTAAACCTTATCGTATAAGTTTAATATTTTAAACTTGCTTCATTAACCAAACATAAATTCATATTTATTCAACTATTTCATAGTACATAACATAGCACATACTGCTTTAAACATCCAATATCCCTTTGTGACCACAAAAGTCGGGAATCGCTGCTACAACTTTTACAAAAGTTGGAAATATTCTATTACACAAACATACTTATCATAGAACACACATTCAAATAGTACTTATACTACGCCTTTTCCTGATTCTGGACAACCTTTCGCTCGATGACCTTCCATCCCACAAATAAAACATGCACCTAGTTTAAAGTCGGGACAATGATGAGAGATATGTCCCTCATGTCTGCAAATGTAACATATCTTTTTCCCTTTCCTGCATCATACCTCATGTTTCTTGTCACAGTTTGTACACTTTCCTATTTTGTTAGTGTCCTCTTGGTTATTATCGGAATTTCCTATTTCGCGGTTTTTCATTTTTCTTTTCCCCTTCTTGCTCGAAGCTGCACACGATATGTTGCTTTTGGCTCCCATCTGATCAATTTGGATTTTAAGCTTATCTTGTTCTTCCATCGTTTCGACTAATGTCTTTCGCAATTGACTATTTAATAGCTTTTCTATTTCCCACAACTTTTCCAGAGAAGAAACCTTGTTCCTCAGATTCTGTACTTCGGTTGATGCTTGATCAGCTCCAACTTCGATGTCCGAATCACTATCTGTTAGTTCCACTATTTCTGGGTCCGGTACTATATTTTCCAAAATGATCACCTCATCAAGGTTATCATCAACTTGAGCCTCTATTTCAACTATTGACTTTGATATTGGCTCGGTTATGGAGATTGACTCATTCTTTACGATCCGAAGGTATCCTAATCCTTTTCCACTTGACATCTACACATAATTATCTAGATTAGTATATAATATACAACAAATAAAAATTTTACATGGGTTATTTTTATTTTTGTTTTACGATGAATTTATTCAATTCATCTCCCTTAAAACTCTATACGAGTTATTTGTATTTTCAAAGTTTCTCTCTGCCCTAAGGTTATAGCCTAAGGTATATCACACCTATGGTTTCTAACCTTAAAGCTTTGATACTAACTCATGACGCTTCCCCAATTTCGTGTGTTGAAACCCGAATTCAAAGGTTTCACGATACCATTTCTTTAGCGGAATAATAATAATAATAATGTCATAAATATCAAACTTAATTTACATATCGAGTTTAGTCTAAATCCTGTGTATGCGACCTTTAAAACATTTCATTACATGATAGATAATAAATATCATCATCTTATTTAAGTCTAGCTATTACATAAGATAACACAAACTTAATCGGCTAGCTTTCCTTTCCCTTTGTTCTTGCCTGAACCTTCAGGTCGATCATACATAGCTGAAAACATTTAAATTAAGCAAGAATGAGCATTTAAGTGCCCAGCAAGTAATAGCAAACAATAAACATTAGCTGAAATGATTAAACGTTTTCTTTGAGTGACACTTCTACAATGAAGCAATAGTTGTGAAGTAACTGAAACAATTCTAATCCACATAACAATTCTATTTCAAATTTTTGAAACTACGTACTGACTATAAATAGAGATCAGTCAACAAACTATGAACATTATTTTCAATTATCGAAAAGGTTTAACAGAACTTCATCTGTAAACCGTCACAACTTACAGGCACGGGGGGTGATCAACCCGTTATTCCCTGTATTGATCAATACTACATACCAGAACAATATTCTCGTTCATCATATCTGCCTTAGGCGCACAAAAGTATTCCCATGTTCGGGATGTTCATACTTAGTCGGGAATCCAAACCAAACAATTCGGTTGAATATCAATAAGGTTCTATCATATTCAAAAGATATTTTTAAATCTGTGTCTAGCTGAGACAAATAGCTTAGACGACTTTCAATTAAGACACATATTGGAAATCAATAAGTATGTATCAACATGTTCAATAATTATCCAAGTGAGGACACTTGTATAACCAATCTTAGGAATTTACGAACAGAATAGGTATATCTGAATCTAATAGTAATATTATACTGATAAACAATGAACGAATAAATTTCGAGAACTTGCATGAATACGAATATTTTGATACATAATCAATAACAATGGAGTTAATAATCTGGCATAACGATAAAATAATTCTGAAACTTTCTTACTCATGTCCATTGCATAAAGGAAATGCAAAGGTTAGGATAGTTCGAATACTTGCACAATATAATTTGAGTACGATTAGGAAACTTGCACAATCAAAGAGTGAAGTTCAAAGAAACTTGCTCAATAATAATTGGAGTAAGTTTAGGAAAACTTGCCTTAAGCGTAGTTTATCCACGTTAATAAATCAACACTTTCAAATTCTATTTATAGCGTATTATAAGTACAAGATGCTCATTAGCTAACACATTCGTTAATCAAACTCGACATGATTCAAGTATGCACATATGATACAAAATCAGCTTATAGACTTATCACGAAATCAATTATCTAGTTATTTCATAAGCAAATTTATAATGTTCAAGGTTAAGATCCCTTTTCCCATGGACTTTCCTTTTACAAGACAAACACCATACTATTACTTAATCCTCATAATATATACATGTATCAGTAGGTTTTAAACCACTTCTAGCAATATAGGCATCATATAAGTCAACTGTCAAAAATCAGATTACACTATCTCAGATTCCAGATCGGCGGCAATACCACGGCTAAACTAAGCTTAGGACCTACAAGTACTTGCAGGTCCTCCTGCCAAGCCAAGACTCAGCTGTTGCCTTGTGGTTTCTGTCCGGCTTGAACACAACATTCATACACAATATATTTTGTCATGTTAAGGTCTTTTCATGTTTCTCAAGTCAATCTAGGTTTCTTCTTTCATATCATGGTTTTAAGTTAAACATTTCAACAATTTAATGTCGTTCAAGGTCATGAAATCACACGATCTAACATGCTTGCCTTCTAATACAAGGTAGGTATAAAACTCATATTAGGCATGCTTGTGAGTATTGATATTGCATACAAGCAATTTATTCTAGTGATCATTTTGAAAACATGATTTCACAACTCTTAACTTAGTAGGTATATATGTATGATATATTAGCACGTCTAAAAGTACCATCAAACATGCTCATATAAGTCAGATTCTAACTTCCAAAGTAGTATGTTAACATTCACGTATTTTCCTTAGTAACCTTACTAGTAGGTTCTACATGTTAAATACATATGGGTCATGTATAGGGATATTATAGACGTAACATAACCTCTTAATCCTTTAGAATCTAAACATTCATGTGATGCAACTATATTTAAAAAATATGTTCAAGTTTGCTTTTAAAACTATTTTAAACTTGAACAATGCAATTTAACAAATACAAGACAACTTTAATGCTCTAATCATATATAGTCAAGTCATGTTATCATGCTCACAAGGTCAGAATATAGAGTATGTAGTAGTCATGCATATTAGCTCACTATACTAAGTTAAAACCTTCTTTAATACAAATCCTAAGTAAAGTGGTCATGAGCAAAGAACTATGAATCATATGAACACAAGTTAACGGGTTATTCATGCCTTTCTAAATCATACCAACATGCTTGCAAAGTCAGAATATAAACATAGCATACATACATATCAAGTTCCTTTCTAAAGTCCTAAATCCATTTTAAACTCTACACCTTCGTTAATCACGTATGATAATCTAAACATGCTCACATTAGGTTAATATACTAATATATATACCTGTTACACATGCTTGTATGCTAGCTTAAGTCATAATAATGTGAAACAGAAAGCAAAAATCGAAAGCAGAAGTCCTACAAGAAATGCGTGCAAGATCAATGTTATTATGGCGCAATTGCTATACCACGCTTGATTCGAGCGTGAGCATTCGCCTTGGCAGTAACTTTAGCCCAAACACAAAAATTAAACACAATTTCGAGTCTAACCAGTCATGTATCAATTACAACATGCTTATATGATTATATAACAACTAATTAAACATTACCCAACCTCATCATCATCTAATTCCACATAATTAAGAATTTGAAATTCAAGAACTCAAGAATTCATTTTAGCAGAGAATGAAAATGGAAAACAAGGAATGGGGCTTATACCTCTGCAAATGTGAAGTGAACTTGCTCCAAATGAACTCCCAGTTACTTAGAATACTAGTATGCTCTCAATCTCACACTTAGCAAATCTCAGCAATAGAAATTGGAGAAGGAGAGCCCATATTTATAGAGAAATAAAAACACAGCATATTCATCAAATTAAACCAATGAGAAAGTTAGATTACATGATGGTTAATAAGGAGTTGGTAATTGGTAATTGGAATCCATCATCACCACCACTCCCCCATAATCATCAGCTAGGAAGAGCTTGGAAGAAAGAAAAGGAAATAGCTTCTAGCCTTGTGTTTTACACGTGAAGGAGAAATGAAGAGAATTTGGGACTAATTTTGGGACAATCCATATAACTCAACATTCATATAATACTTATACACTTTCCTACTCTTATGTTATATTTAATATACACATTCTTCATACAAGGCTAAATCCTAATGCCACAATATAATTTAATATTTCAAGGTAGTAAATGTAAGATGGAAATGTAATATACATATAGTACATATATAATTTTTATCACACCGGTATACTTTATTAAAAATAATAGTTTACAATATGTTCATGGTATATTATTTTAATATATACCCACATACATTTTGTCACATACACCTTCATGATGTATTCATACCATATAGTTCCAATAAATCTTAATATATGGTTACTATATATAGTATAGTCACATAAGTGTCATACTACACTATATAATGCAAATGAAATCCATATATAAAATATTTCATTATTGCTCACTTGCATATAATAGTCAATATAATTTTATTATATTAATAACTTACTTGTTTTATGCCAAATAAATTATTCACTTTCTCGATTAATTAACACCAACATTAATTAATCCGCTCCTCATCGATTAATGTAATTATGGATCTTTATAACAATTAATTATCTATATCATTCTTATTATATTTATAGACATATTACTAACAATAATAATCACATATCATTAAACAATTAGTCAATATTCTACAATAACAATTAATATTAATTAATTGCTCACTTAATAATTCCTTCGTCGATTAATATTATTATTAATATTTCCCACCACCGCACCACACAAGGCTTTCTACAAGTTTGTTACAACTCCACATTAATCACTTTAATATAATTGAGTTAACTCGTCACATAGCATGAAATCATTTATATCCAAATAAATATTTATTTCATTAGTGTATTCCTAAGACATGAAATTTCTCAGGTATTACACCACTTATCATAATAATCCTAACAATTATATCCTATATTCAATAATCATATATTTACGAAAAAATAACTAATACTATTATTATTAATTTATTATAGGAATATAATCTATAACGATCAATAATTCTTAAAAAGAATTTATTTATAATTATTCATCTAAATTATTTTATTTATCACATATATACATATACTTTACTTTGCACATATTCCCACCTTTATATATATATAAAAAAAAATTATTCGCAAAAATTTCTCATTAAAAATATTGGGTTATTACAGTCGTGATTATGTAATTATGACGTCAATAAAACATTGTGTCATTCTTGATTATTGCCAATAAAAAGAGGATTCGTTCTGTGGATTTTTTTTAAATTTTTTTTCAGAAAATAGGAATCTTTTTTTTTTGGAATAGAGGGAGCATTTTGCGTACAAAAAAGAACATATTTATTTTGTGCTAAAACTCTTCATGTATGGTATGAAATATATGGAATTCGTGTGATTGCATGACTGTAAAAACTGAAAAGGACAGTGAGCAACCTACTAACATAATGAACGACTCTTTCCAAAGAGGTTCATGATGCAGTTGCTTCCGTTCCTCTTGACAATGTATTAAAATAAACTATCTTTACAATTATTGATTTGAGTTGGAGCTGAATGTATGAAATACGTTTTCGGTGTGTTTAGGAAAACAACGGTTTAGTGTTTTTAGGATCGTTTAATGTTTTCGGTTTTGATTGCTTAGACAGTTATTGTCTACATTTAAGATCACTTGGGATTTTGACAGAGTAATGTAACAATAATGCAAGCATTCAATACTTTTATGGATCGCAATTGATTCCTACTTGCTTTACTTCTTGCTTACTTTAGGAGTTTGAGTTGCCCTTTACTAATGAATGATTGAGTTGCTTTTGTTTGGAGTTTGAAATGACAGAACATTCTTCATTTTGTTGGGCAATGAATTTATTATCCGTTTTGTAGTTGTTTAGGTTTGATAGATTTTCAAAAGCTTGATAGTCAACCTATAGTTATTAGATGTAGCCTAGGTCTTGGATTACAAGATGAATCAAATAAATTGACCCTAGACATAAACAAAGTAGCAGTTTGCCTAAGGTGGTTGTTATTGTAGAATATTGAGCATGGATGGCAATTCCACCAAACGTTACTTGGAAAAGGACCACATTGCAGATAAAAAAATGGTAGGGCATTCTTACGAATAATGGTCAGGTCCTGGATTACAAGATAAATCAAATAAATTGACCCTGGACATTAACAAAGTAGCAGTTTGCCTGAGGTAGTTGCTATCAATGTTCAAAAAAGCTAAAATCTCCAGACGAGGCGTTTTCCTCACTACGCGAGGCGTAAGCCTCGAGGCGGAGCGAGGCGGAAGCCTTGATTTAAAGACCTAAAAGTCCCCAAAAAATTATGAAAAAATACTAATAAGACCATAAAATAATTCATCATTACAAATAAGGTCATAGAAGACATAAATAACCAACGTCACAGTAATGTATCATTACAAAACATCAAAACAACATAATATCATCAAGTACTTATATAGTGACCATCCATCACTATGTAAGTAATGTATCATTTGTATCTAGCGGCTTGAATAATGGATCAAATCCTAGATCATCATCCCCATCACCATCATCACTATCATCACTATGAGGATCCTCCATGGAATCATCATCGTCGATCTAATAGCTCTGTCATCCTCCTCATCATCAAGCTGCTAAGATCCTCAAACTCGTGTTCTTCATCAACCAATTGCAATCCCTTCCCTTTATCTATAAATAAACAAGTGAATATATATTTAATCCAAATGAATATGTTTTTTTAAAGAACACTTTAAAGGCAACTTAAGTAATGACACTTTAAGTCCCCGAACTCCCCTCTCGGAGGCACTACCCACGCTTGAACCTCCCATTCCCAAGGATGGATGACTACCATAATAAGACCCACTTTGTATTTTTTCAGCTTCATCTCTTTGTCTTTCCTCCTCGAGTCCAAATTTTTCTTCATATATGAAGCAATCTCTTCCTTCACTTCGCTTGGTACTTTTTGCAAGCCTCGGCGTTACTATGATTTCCCACAAGATGATTTTTTAATCTTGTAATCCCTCCTTTGCAAATTTTCTTACAAAAATGCATTCCACATATAAATGAGCTTTATTAACTCCGTGGTTGCGTGTGCCATATTTCCACGCAGGATCTTTCTTACCCATAATCTTAATTCACTGTAATAATAAAAGCAATTGTTATTGATAGTCTAAAACATTCAACTGTAAATTATAATTGTTATTATAGTATCATATACGATTTGTTAGTGGAATAAATTATAAATCATAGGAATAACAATAACAATAAACACTAATAATAACAATAACACTGTAAACAATAACAATTAAACAGAACAATTAAAACAATTAAAACAATAACAGAACAAAGTAAAACTAAAACAGAACTCAGTCGCTACAAGAAACTGAGAAAGAACCTCAATCGAAGAAACTCGATTAAGGCCTCTGGCCACTGAAGAAAGACGCGAGGAGAAGACGAACTCAAACCCTCGATCGACGCAAGAAGGAGACGACCCAGAGGAAGAGAGGAAGAAACGAAAAAAAAACAGAGACCAAAGAGGAGAAGGAAGACAGTCACGGTCGATGGTCGCGAGAGAAGAAAGAGAAGGAGAAGGAGTAGAAGAAGAAGCAGTAGAAGAAGAAGAAAGAGAAGGAAGATATTGGGATTTCACGAGTCGATGGTCGCGAGAGTAGTCGATGGTCGCGAGAAGCAGTCGATGGGCTTCGCCTTCTTCGATAATGGTAAAAACTGTACCAACTGATATTTAGGTCTTTTTAAAGCCAAGTCGAGTCAAGACGCCTCGCGGCGCCTTGGCGTAAGCCTCGACAGAAAAAGGCGCGCAGTTTCTTCGATCCCAAACTAAACGGCCGCCTCATGAATCAGCTTCTTCCGCCTACTTCTGAGCGCGCGCCTCGGCGTGCACGCCTCGGCGCTTATTTCAACGTTAGTTGCTATTGCAGAATATCGAGTATGGATGACAACTCAAACTCCCAAAGTAAGCGTGAATCATCAAAAAAGTAGGAATGCAGTAAAAATTGAACTGCAGCCCATAAATGTAGTGGATGCTTGCATTATCATTACATTACTCTCTCAAAAATTTGACCTTTATTGATGAATGATTGAGTTGCTTTTGTTTGGAATTTGAAATGATAAAACATTCTTCATTTTGTTGGGCAATGAATTTGTTATCCGGTTTGTGGCTGTTTAGGTTTGGTGTAAATTATTATTTAGTTCAATTAATATTTTTTTATTCTTAGCACATTTCTTTTTGTGCAACAACAAATTGTGTGATGATGACACTTTGGTTACAGGTGTTGCCACAGAGAGTAGGAGGACGCGTAATAAGATTAATTTACAAAAATCAAATTTTGGTAAAGGCATAATTGTACAACTCAAATAATTTGAATACTTAATAAGAACGTATCACTAAATAACTTTATGATTGTTGCAGCTACAAGCAGGAGAGTACTAAATATAGGCTACCTAGAACGAGTTTGTCACCACTGCCATGCGGTTATGTGGGAGTATGAAAACACTATCACCAAACAACAAAACAGGTCGTTGGGTTTTTCTTTGTACTGCTCTAAGGGCAAAGTTCAGCTACCAGCCTTGCGTGAGACACCAATTGAGTTATTACAGTTGCTAGACGGAGAGGGTCAGTTGGATAATGCATTTCGCACAAACTAATTTTATAATAATATTTTTACTTTTACATCATGGGTGGAGTAATTGTTAAAAACTTGAACAATGACGGAGGTCCTTACTTCCAACCTTCCATAGGATGGGCTTCCTATTACTACTTTGAGAATTCATAATTTGAGTGAAATCTTAAAATTTTCAGAAATTATTCATATAGCAATGATACTTAATTAGGTTGGTTAGTGCATTTCAAGCTTTTGATGAAATAAGACTAAGGATGTTCTTATGCTTTTCGAATGTATTTTTTGTTAAATATTCAGGTTTAGGTTAGTCAATCCATTATTCAAACTTGCACGGGCTATCAAATAGTAGGTGTATTCAAACTTGCACGGGCTATCAAATAGTAGGTGTAATTACAAGAACTTTAAAAAAAGTAAACATAGAGCATCCCGCGGAAGTACACAGATGGAGAAAGAGCCTAGCATAAAATCGAGATCAAACTACAATTACCAAAAGAGACTCAGCTAGACCATGAAAGGACATAACCAATGTCAATATACAGCAAACCCATCAAGAAAATGCCAAGAAATCAAGCATAAAATTTAGCAAAAAAAAAAAAAGAAAAGAAATCAAGCATAGATTTAATAAATAAATTTTAAAAAAAGACAATTGGGAATACCTGTACGGGTTGATGGGTCTTCTGGGTGGACTCATCCTGAGCTAAATCAGCCTCCTTTTGGGTCGAAATTGTGGCCATGAAAGATGGGTAGCCGGTGGTTCGTCTCCGACAAAGGGTATGATGTAAAATGGAGGTTGTGAAGGTCAATGGTCTAAGCATCATCTTATAGGATGTCCAGGTACATTGACCTACTGGTGTATGCGAGACATACATTTGATTGACCAATATGAGCAGCCAGATTTTGATTCTCACACTACTTTACTTTACAGAGACAAGTAGGAGTTGGAGTGGTCCGGACCCGGACCCGGATCCGGTCAATTCAAAGTTGTTAATTTGCTACGTTTGAATTGGAATAATGAAGGTGGGAATGGAATGACTCATTCCTATATAATGAAAAAAAATGTGTTTGGTTGCGATTTGAATGGATTGAATCATTCTTATTCCTCCCAAATTTATGAATTTTATTTCTATGGGAGGAGTATGGAATAACTCATTCTAACTGTAATCTGAATGAATCATTCAACTCTATATTTCATTCCTTCAATCCAAACGTAACATAAAGATTATAATATAATCCAAATAACTTTTGGCACATAAATAATTTATGAAAATAAAAAATAATTTAAAATATGAATAAAATCTAACAAAATTTCCGTCGTGATTCAAAAAAAGCATATTTAATCGGTACATATTTAAATTGATATTCATTACATACTCTAATAATATATATGTGTTCAAATAAAATTAATAATTAGTTACCTTCCCATCCTCAAAAGGATGTCGAGAATATAAATTGGCAATGATATTTTCACAACAATTTCTCGATATTTTCACATGCAAATGTCGTTGTAGATGTAAAATCGTCGCTATAGGATCTATAAATGACATTTTTGTGTGAAAATATCAAAAACTGTTGTGGAAATATCATTTTCCAATTAAGAAAATTGAAGGAGGAGAGGAAAGAATATAAAATGGGTATCAATTTTGTCTATAGTGGAACCTGTGTAAGTACACTAATAAATCTTTGTTTATTTTAAACTTAGTCAGTATATTATTTTATTTTATTTTTTGCTAATTTGACACGCACACCACTCCTTGCCCACTGTCAATGATTGAACGTATAATATCATGGGTCCTTTACACTAATATACAACAATTAGAAAGTAATTACAAAAATAAAACATACAAAACATAATTACGTAAATAAAATATACACAATATATACGTCTTTAAAATCACGTGTCATTAACTCCTACACGCCGCCATCGAATTTCATCTTTTCAATTAACCGCCCCAAAATCATGCAACTTTGAAATCGGAACACATATTAACGACGGAGAAGACGCAGATATCTGTCGCGCCTATCAAATCGGAGAAGATGAATCACTTTGTCACGACGCAACTTTGGAAATGGAAATAGCATACAGCATCAACAACTTCTTCCCGCTCAAGAATCAGTAATCTTCCGGCGCGACACAAAGACTTTGAGATCGGAGAAGATTTAAACTTTTTCAATCGCGACAGACGCTTCCGCACAAAATAGCATACAAAATCAACAAAGAACTTCAAGTTCAAGAACTAAAAACAATCGAACTAACCGTGATTGTTGAAGTTCAATAACAAAATCGCAAAGAACTTCGATAAAAATCAATAATTTGAGGTAAGTGATTCATATACATATAGTTACCTCTGTTTTCTACGAATTCCTATATTGATAACCTTTCTTAAGTTTTTCACGTTTAAAATGGTTACTACAAATATTGTGTAGCATTATATGGTTACTATGACGCCACCAAAATAGGTCCATTCCATCCAACCCATTCTGAGTCGTCAAATATATGGTACGAAAACAACTACAACTTTATTACAACAATTGTCGTGCAAAATACAACAACACATATATTTTGTGAGTTTGGATACAAATATATACCAACTCAGAAGACGTCACAATGACACCTTACATAAAGGTATAGTCAAAAACTGCTTTTAGAAATTAGAATCTTTGGGAAGTGCTCAAGAAACCTTCGTATACGGAGGCCATGCTTTTAGGTTATGGTAGATATCATATGGCCAAAGAATTATCCTTGGTCAATTAATAGACCCCAAAAGAAAAACGCGAGAAGATTACTATCATATTCTTCCCAATGGTGAGTCTTCTCTCGACATATCATTATCTCCACCGCCTCTAATTGGATATTATACTCCAAACAAACACCAAGATTATATAGGTAGTGCTTGTAAATATACTCGGCAGAAGTGGATGTGCACAACCTCGTCTTATGATAACACGAGTTCAGTATGTCATTAGACATCTTGTATGATAGTGACAAAACACCCTTCCAAAGTTGGGTTCGCCTCACCCTATTTGATTCACCAAATATAACTATTAAATGATGTATAAAATACAACACACTAAAGTCCTCAATAAAATTATTTCCATACTCTTTTGTGAGAACCTCAACAACTATAGACCACCGCTCTATTCCTTGTTATCCCCGCTCAACCCAAATATACTCTTATTACCCGAAAGGAATTGTGAAGCAAAAGGGTGAGCACAAATAGCCCAAGAAAGAATATCATGACTAAAGATAATTAAATTATCAATAGCCTTCATCAAGAATAAATCGTAGATTTAGAACATACGGTAGATGATAAAACTTTTCAACCATAGTTGCGGAACGAAAGCGAATCCATTAAAAGAGTCAAATAGACTATAAAGTCTATTGTCTTCCACGTTAAAAATCCACCAACAATGTTTTATCCTCGTAACAACAATCAACAGCCTTCCTTTCCACAATCATATGAATAACTCATAATCATAATTGTGATTCTAAATTCTCTTCTCATCCGTGATGAAGATAATTTTCATCACCGCCTTTACCCGAAACATCAAATATCATGGTTATACCAAATCACGCCATCGCTCATAATCATACTTAATAAATTCATCTTTGCACCACGGGCCAAAGATATTCATCAACAGCTCATCTTTACACTACAAAAGCAAAGATATTCAACAACAGTCATCTTTGCATTACGAGAGCCAAAGATATTCATCAATAATTCATCTTTTGCACTACAAAGCAAAGACATTCAACAACAGTCATCTTTGCATTCGAGCAAAAAGATATTCATATATCAAAGAAATACATAATCATTTCGAATTTATATAATAATAATTATAACCATGTTGATCAATTCACCTTTGCACTTAAACTAAAAATATTCAATTGTAAATTCAATGGTCATGATCATACCAATCAACAATTCAACTTTTGCACTATCGCCAAAGAGAACCTATAGTCACGATCATACCAATAATCTACCCATCTTTACACTCAAGTCAAAGAGAAATATCATCATTAGGGTTATAAGAATGTTATATAAAAACAATATAATCAAAACATGGTTTTAATTTCAAGAGTAAGATTCATAAATCAACGATAATTTGGTCGGGAGAAGAAACCAATTTGTCGTGAATAAGACTTCAGATTCGCACATAAATACCGTAGATAATCGTGCATAAGTAACCCTCGACACGAAAAGATAAAGTTTCATAATAAAATCCATATCAATATTTATAACACCTTAATCCAAATGTTATAAAATCACTTAATAATATCAAAATCTTAATATTCTTAATATTACAACAATATTTAATAATTTCTAAAACTTATAAACAATTTAATTAAATTGTTTACACTTTACTAATTAATGCATTTAATCATCATAAAATGCCAAACTCATAAGATTTCATCACCAATAACCAAAACTCCCATCAAAAATCTGCATATACCTCATATATAATTCTCAAGCCATAAAATCATATTTTCCAATTTTCTTACTTCACATAACATATTTAATTCATTTACTCGTAACTAGAACATTTTCATGAAAAATACCAAATTAGTTCCAAAAATATTTCTTTTATGGGATTTAGCATAATATAGTCCCATATTGAACATATATTTTTCTCGAAATTTTAAAAATTCATTTACTATTTTTCATATTGCCAAAATCACCGAATATTTAAACATTTATCATAAATTATAGTTTTATCTAAAAATTCTGAAATTTACACGGTATACTGATATTATATAGATGTACTCTCAATAAAAATTTCATCAATTTTAGAGTTAACCACAAGGAGTTATAAGGGTTTACTTTTAAAATAGTCTTTTCTCATAAAATCCATAACTCCTAATCTATACATCCAAAAATCGCCATATTTGGACACAATCTACAAAACTCATCAAAATATCATTTTAAATTTTTCCAGAATTTTTGAAGGTCCGGAAAAATACAAAACTGAAAAACATAATCACCTTTAAAAATCCTTTTACTATCCCTTACCTCAAAAAAGCGCAAAGACTTGAATGTTTGATATAATGAATCTAACTTTGCACCAGATTGCAATACTCAAAGTATACTCAAAATACTCACAAGAATACGCCGATAATATAGAGAGAAAAACTTCAGCTTCTGTTGTGATTTTCAATTCTAACCCAAGACTCTATTTATAGGAAAATCTTTAACAACACCAAAGCATAAAATTTAATAAATTAATATTATAATTTTTCCACAACTTCATACGCATTACTAACAATCTGAACTCAGCCTCCTACTCACATGTTAAATGAGTTTCAAAAAATGAGAAAAACGCTTTTGTAATTAAAATATTTTAAACTTCCAAAATCAATTATTTGAACTTCTAACTTCAATAATTCATAATAAATAGCCCTTTTATTAGAAAATTCGAATCTAGCGAATTTTTATAGGAAATTCAATTCTCTACAACTTTTCGTAAGAAAGGTTTTCCAAATTCAAAAAATGTAAATTGACCAAAATCCACAAACTACGATTTTTTACAAGCTTATAATCAAATTTCGCTTAAGAAATGGGGTCCATCGACACACAAAACATGTGTTAATCATTTAATGCCACAAAAATACTCTTCCTCCTCATATACTCATATATCCCACATTCATTATAAAATATCACCGTTAATATATTATTAAAATAATATATTTAAATGAATTATTTTATCGTAAAAAGATAAAATATTAATTTTCAACAATTGTCACATTAAAAATTTCTCCATCTATATCCACATAAAATCAATATTTTCCTCATCATATAAATCAATAATTAATTATTCACAAATAATATTACAGAATCACAAGATCTTGTGGAACCAGCCGCTCCTGTGAAGAGGGGGCTTTCCAATAAGAATTTCTCCTTACTCACGCAAGAATTAGGTGACCAAACCTCTCCTTAGATGTAACTTTCTAGACATTACCAATAATGTTTTCTAATAATATTATTCAGATAATATGAATTATTACTTCGATAATGGAAAATACCGTGAAGTGACAATTATTAAAACAACAAGAATATAAAATATCAACGCAAAGAATTATCAATCAATAAAATAAAATATTGAATAATAATTACATCGTAACAATTATCGAGTAGTGCCTTCACGTAAGAATCAATAATTGGTGCAATACCGTGTCTTCTATCGCTCAACAACGCGTACAGTGTGTTTTAACCAACGAATATTCCAACAAGATTAATTCAGAATAACTACGCCAAGTTATTTATAAACAACTTATATTTGTCGCTTTCTTCATCCATCGCTTTCAAGCATGGGGCCCATAAAATATCGAGTCCGTCAGATTTAATATTCCCCGACAAAGATTTAATATTCCACGACCACCAAACGAATATTCCCTAACAATAATGAATATTTTATAACCACTTCTTATTTTGAAAAAATTATATATATCACCCTTAACTTTAACTTTTTATCAATTTAACCATTTACCGAATAGTAATTATAAGAAAAATTGAATACTTTTATTTCATAAAATTCGGGCCTTATAATCTCCCTCCTTATGAAATTTCGTCCCCGAAATTTACGTGCACTCGTATTTCAAAGAGTTGAGAATACCTTGCTTTCATTTCGATTCTATCTCCCACGTCATCACGATTTCTCCATTGCTCATCTCCCTGTATTTCGGATATCATTCTAGAATACAACTTCAAAACAAGGTTAATTTAACAAATTAACATATCACATAATATCCCGATATTATAATCGACTCAACAAATAAGCTTAGTAGACACACTAGCAAGGATTTACTCGCTCTCCCTCCTAGTTTACATTCCCCGATCTCCCGCCAGAGATCATATCCCTAAGCTCGATACCAACCGTGACGCCCCAAAATAGGTCCATTCCATCCAACCCATTCTCGAAGTCACCAAATATATGGTAATGCAAAACAACTACAACTTTATTACAATAATTGTCGCAAGTAAAATACAACAACACATATCTTGTGAGTTTGATACAAATATATACCAAATCAGAAGACGTCACAATGACACCTTACATAAAGGTATAGTCAAAACCTGCTTTAGAAATTAGAATCTTTGGGAAGTGCTCAAGAAACCTTCGTATACGGGAGGCCATGCTTTTGGGTTACGGTAGATATCATACGGCCAAAGAATTATCCTCGTCAATCTAATAGACCCCAAAGAAAACGAGAAGATTACTATCATATTCTTCCCAATGGTGAGTCTTCTCTCGACATATCATTATCTCCACTGCCTCTAATTGGGTATTATACTCCAAACAAACACCAAGATTATATAGTAAGTGCTTGTAAATATACTCAAAGAAGTGGATGCGCACAACCTTGTCTTACGATAACACGAAGCTCAGTATGTCATTAGACATCTTGTATGATAGTGACAAAACACCCTTCCAAAGTTGGGTTCGCTTTCACCTTATTTGATTCACCAAATATAACTATTAAATGATGTATAAAATACAACACACTAAAGTCCTCAATAAAATTATTTCCATACTCTTTGTGGGAGAACCTCAACAACTATAGACCACCGCTCTATTCCTTTATTATCCCCGCCAACCCAAATATACTCTTATTACCCCGAAAGGAATTGTGAAGCAAAAGGGTGAGCACAAATAGCCCAAAGAAGAATATCATGACTAAAGATAATTAAATTATCAATAGCCTTCATCAAGAATAAATCGTAGATTTAGAACATACGGTAGATGATAAAACTTTTCAACCATAGGCACAGCAATGAACGAAAGCGATCCATTAAAAGAGTCAAATAGACTATAAAGTCTATTATCTTCTCCACGTTAAAAATCCACCAACAATGTTTTATCCTCGTAACATCAATCAACAGCCTTTCCACAATCATATGAATAACTCATAATCATAATTGTGATTCTAAATTCTTCTTCTCATCCGGGACGTAAGATAATTTTATCACCGCTTTACCCTAAAACATCAAATATCATGGTTATACCAAATCACGCCATCGCTCATAATCATACTAATAAATTCATCTTTTGCACCACGGGCCAAAGATATTCATCAACAGCTCATCTTTACACTACAAAGCTAAAGATATTCAACAACAGTCATCTTTGATTATTACGAGCCAAAGATATTCATCAATAATTCATCTTTGCACTACAAAGCTAAAGACATTCAACAACAGTCATCTTTTGCATTACGAGCAAAAGATATTCATATATCAAAGAAATACATAATCATTTCGTGTTTATATAATAATAATTATAACCATGTTGATCAATTCACCTTCAGACTTAAACTAAAAATATTCAATTGTAAATTCAATGGTCATGATCATACCAAATAACAATTCAACTTTTGCACTCATCGCCAAAGAGAACCTATAAATCACGATCATACCAATAATCTACCCATCTTTACACTCAAGTCAAAGAGAAATATCATCATTGTGGTTATAAGAATGTTATATAAAAATAATATAATCAAAACATGGTTTTAATTTCAAGAGTAAGATTCATAAATCAACGATAATTTGGTCGGTAAGAAACCAATTTGTCGTGAATAAGACTTCGTATTCGTATATAGTACCGTATATACGCATAAGTAATCTCGATACCGAAAAGATAAAGTTTCATAATAAAATTCATATCAATATTTATAACACCTTAATCCAAATGTTATAAAATCACTTAATAATATCAAAATCTTAATATTCTTAATATTACAACAATATTTAATAATTTCTAAAACTTATAAACAATTTAATTAAATTGTTTACACTTTACTAATTAATGCATTTAATCATCATAAAATGCCAAACTCATAAGATTTCATCACTAATAACCAAAACTCTCATCAAAAATCAAGATATACCTCATATATGATTCTCAAGCCATAAAATCATATTTTCCAATTTTCTTACTTCATATAACATATTTAATTCATTTACTCATAACTAGAACATTTACATGAAAAATACCAAATTAGTTCCAAAAATATTTCTTTTCCTGGGATTTAGCATAACATAGTCCCATATTGAACATATATTTTTCTTGAAATTTTAAAAATTCATTAACTATTTTTCATATCGCCAAAATCACCAAATATTTAAACATTTATCATAAATTATAGTTTTATCTAAAATTTGAAAATTTACACGGTATAATCGATATTATATAGATGTACTCTCAACAAAAATTTCATCAATTTTAGAGTTAACCATAAGGAGTTATAAGGGTTTACTTTTAAAATAGTTTTTCTCATAAAATCCATAACTCCTAATCTATACATCCAAAAATCGCCATTTTTGGACACAATCTACAAAACTCATCAAAATATCATTTTCAAATTTTTCCAGAATTTTTGAAGGTCCGAAAAAATACAAAACTGAAAAACATAATCACCCTTAAAAATCCTTTTACTATCCCTTACCTCAAAAGTCAAGATCTTGAATGTTTGATATAACGTCGAATCTAATTTGCAATCAGATTGCAATACTCAAAGTATACTCAAAATACTCACAAGAATACGCCGATAATATAGAGAGAGAAAACTTCAGCCATAGTGATTTTCAATTCTAACCCAAGACTTTCTATTCATAGGAAAATGCTTGAGAAAGCGAGAAATTTAATAAATTAATATTATAATTTTTCCACAACTTCATACTTATATAACAATCTGAACTCAGCCTCCTACTCACATGTTAAATGAGTTTCAAAAATGAGAAAAACGTTTTTGTAATTAAAAATATTTTAAACTTCCAAAAATCAATTATTTCTAACTTCGAACTTCAATAATTCATAATAAATAGCCCTTTTATTAGAAAATTCAATCTAGCGAATTTTTATAGGAAATTCAATTCTCTACAACTTTTCGTAAGAAAGGTTTTCCAAATTCAAAATAAAATCGACCAAATCCACAAACTACGATTTTACTGTGCTATAATCAAATTTCAAGTAAGAAATGGGGTCCACCGACACACAAAACATGTGTTAATCATTTAATGCCACAAAATACTCTTCCTCCTCATATACTCATATATCCCACATTCATTATAAAATATCACCGTTAATATATTATTAAAATAATATATTTAAATGAATTATTTTATCGTAAAAAGATAAAATATTAATTTTCAACAATTGTCACATTAAAAATTTTCTCCATTTATATCCACATAAAATCAATATTTTCTCATCATATAAATCAATAATTAATTATTCACAAATAATATTACGTAATCACAAGATTAAAGAACTGTGCCGCTCCTCAGAGCAGGGCTTTCAATAAGAATTTCTCCTTACCTGGCGCCAAGCAATTAGTGACCAAACCTCTCCTTAGATGTAACTTTCTAGACATTGCCAATAATGTTTTCTAATAATATTATTCAGATAATATGAATTATTACTTCGATAATGGAAAATACCGTGTAGTAGGACAATTATTAAAACAACAATAATATAAAATATCAACGCAAAGAATTATCGAATCAATAAAATAAAATATTGAATAATAATTACTTTGTGTAACAATTATCGAGTAAAGGCCTTTCACGTAAGAATCAATAATTAGTGCAATACCGCGCGCTATCTTGCTCAACAACGCAGATTAGTGTGTTTTTAACCACCGGGTATTCCAACAAGATAATTCAGTGAATAACTACGCCAGCTATTTATAAACAACTTATATTTGTCGCTTTCTTCATCCAATCGCTTTCAAGCATGGGGCCCATAAAGATCAAGTCGTCGTATTTAATATTCCCCGACAAAGATTTAATATTCCACGACCAAACGAATATTCCCTAACAATAATGAATATTTTATAACCACTTCATTATTTTGAAAAAATTATATATATCACCCTTAACTTTAACTTTTATCAATTTAACCATTTACCAATAGTAATTATAAGAAAATTGAATACTTTTATTTCATAAAATTCGGGGCCTTACAGCCATCGACTAATGCCGATCTTTGTTATTGTCGTAAAATTATATTCACGACTTGGTTATCGTGGTAAAATTATCTAGTGACTAATGCTGACTTAATTGGTTACTGACCAATGCTGAATTGGTTACTGACTAATGCAAACTTAATTACTGCAGAGATTAATTGGTTACTGTAATATTGGTTACTGAAGCATATTACTGTATAATGTTGTCAAATTTGGAGTGTTGGATTTTGTCATTTTCGGAGCCTAATTTCATTGGAAACGGATCAACGATCCAAAATCACCAGCTTTGCTGGTGAACTGCATGGTTTTTTGGTCAAATTCCATCATTTAGGCCTTCAAAACCGCATGTAAAAATTTGGTTTATTTTCCGTTACTAAGATTATGAGTTTAGTTATCCGCTCAATATTGATTTGGTTACTTTATAATGTTTATTCGCTTATCGATTAATGGAGACCGATAACTAATATAACAAATTTAATTGTTTACGGTGAATATATAATTGTTTAATGTTAGTAACCATTAACCACATGGTTGGTAACATTTTGATGGTGTACTGAAAACAAAATTGATGTTGATTAACAAAGTCAAGATAATCGATCGTTTTGATAACAAAGTCGATATATCTCGATCGTGTAACATTATACTTGCCTAATGTCATTTTAGCCATCGACTAATGTCAGTCTTGTTATTGCATATAATATTACTAATTAATGCTGACTTGGTTACTGACTAATGCTGACTTGGTTACTGCATAATATTACTAATGGGTTAAGTTCAGATGACCACCTGGGGTTTGGGCGGTTTTCCACTTAACCACTTGTAGTCAATAAAGCTACATTTAAACACCCAACGTTTTGCGTTGAAGTGAAAACGTCATATTTTCCGTCCAATTTAACCGTGCGTGTATGTCACACGCCAAAAGCGCGTGAAAAAGACTATAATAGTTAAAAAAAACATGGGAAATGTCTGAAATACCCTTCTTCTTCTTCCTCTCTTCTCCTCTTATTCTCCTTCAACCTTCAAACACACCAACACTCTCGCCCATTTCATCATTTTCTCTGAAGCAGCGCAGATCCGGAGGGATTTAGCGCAGATGCAACTTGAAATTCTTGTAGATCTCATATATTATGGATTTACATGTTCCAATGCTGCGATGTGTTAAATTATGGGCAAAAAGGTGAGGCGTGTATGGTTGAGATTAAAGGCGAGGCGATGTGTTAAATTATGGGCAAAAAGGTGAGGCGATGTGTTAAATTAATTGAGGGATCTATACATACATATAGATCATTATGTATGTATAGATTGATTTTTGATTGAAAAATATAGTAAGTGTGATTTCGGGCAAAAAGCGAAGGGGAGTGTGAAAGACTTCAATGGAATTGTCAAAAAGAAGTTTCAATGATGTTCTTCTCCGTCAAAACATTCTAAATTTCACTTTCCTTTTCCCACTTAACAACATCTATCTATTTATTCTATTCTATTTTATAAACCAAAGGAAAAGGAAAAGCAAAGTTTCTCCAAATTTTCAACGAGAAGAACATAATCCATTCCTCATCCTTTTTCCTTTCCAAATTTTCTATCAGATTTAATCTGAAGGTCTCGATTTTTTTCTCATAAAACTCAGATTTCTCTCAAAAGTTCATCTTATTTTATTCGCTCCCTTTATACCTTGATCGATTTGTTCAAGACTTTCTAATCTGGTGAAGTGTTAGGTTTTTTTTCTTTCTTTTCTATTTTGGTTATAAAGTTTCAATCTTTTCCATCAAGTCCGGATTAGAGATTTATCCGGTGTTGAATTGTTCGATTAGAGGTATCAACTTCAATGGGCAAAAATTTTGTTCGATTTATCTATACTTCGAGACAATTTTTTTTTTTGAAAATTAAAATAATTCACAAAGACAATTTGAATCAGTAGTATTTCGCAATTAACTTTGATAAAAGTCAAAAGGGGGGGGAGGAGGAGTATATATGTTTGTAAATGTAGTGTACTATATTTATACATAGTGTATTGCTATCACAGATAGAGAGATGATATATCAAGGGTCGATTCTCGATAAGTTCAAGTCGATTATCGATGAAGTCGAGCTTGCAGATCGCCTTTGGTATATATTTGCCGATATCACAATTGTTGAAATTCATTTAAGAGATTTTGGGTTATTTGTGTGAATTTGGGTGTAAAATTTTGAAGAATGGCAAGAGTCAGATATTATTTGCTCTGCTTTTAGGCCTCCTTAATATTTGCAAAGATATATGCTTTATAACTTCAATACGTAGTTTTGATAGAATTGCTTAGTTTTTAGTAATCTTGTGATATGATTTGGTTCCCGAGGATTTGAATGATCGTGAGATTTATTTGATGAAAACATTTATATATAACGAGGAATTATTGTTTCACCGCTTACTCTGCTTTTTTGTTTGTTAGAAAATGCAGAGAGAGATTTAACAATCATCTGCCTTTTTATATATATCGAGGGTAATTAAGTCTTTATCTAACTTAAATAACAGAGTTATGACAAAAGCACTTTTTCACTTCAACTCAAAAATGCTCAATTGTTTAAATGTAGCTTTATCGACTACGTGGTTAAGTGAAAACCGCCTAAAACCCCGTGTGGTCATCCTAACTTAACCCTATTACTAATTAATGTCGACTTGATTAATCGATTAATGCCGATTTGTTACTAAGTAATATTATATTAGTTAACGACTAATGTCGATTTCACATCGTAACACTTATAATGGTTATCGACTAATTTCAATCGGTTATCAGTATAAAATTATAATGCTAACTTGGTTATCGTGTAAAAATATTATTTAGTGACTCACGCCGACTTGGTTACCGACTAATGCAAACTTAATTACTGCAGTTGATTAATTGGTTATCAGATATTGGTCATTGAAGCATATTAATGTACACTTTCTACTTATGTTTTTATATTAATGGTTACTTGTTAGCCAAAATTGATGTTGATTAACAAAGGCAAGATAATCGATCGCTTTGATAGCAAAATGCATGAAAAAATATGTTTTATATTTTGGTTACTAAGTACATAGAAATTGGTTATCGATTATTATTGATTTGTTATCAGATAATATTTATTTGGTTGTCAGATACTTTAAATGTATATTTTCCTCGATGTTTTTATATTGATGGTTATTTATTAAATACATCGTTACCTTCCCGCAATAAATGGATCTTTAAGTACATATCGATGTTTTTATATTGTTTGTTTTTCTTTGTAAAATGCATGAAAAAATATGTTTTATGTTATGGATACTAAGTAAATATATGTCAAGTTATCGCTTAACTGGATTTGGTTAAGATATAATGTCGACTTGTTTATCAGGTAATATTACAATGGTTACTACATAATATTACTTGTGTTTTATAATCGATTTTTTTATATCGATGGTTACCGATTAACTACATTGGTTACCTTCATACACCGTTAGTTTTTAATTTCTAACAAAGTCATTATTGATTGTTTTGTTGTAAAATGAATGTAAAAATATTTTTTATAATCTTCGCTACTAATTACATATATCTTGTTACTATATAATATGTATTTAGATACCGTAAGGTGTTTATTTGGTTACTCTATAATGTTATTGAGTTTTATAATTGTTTTTTTATATCGGTGGTTACTTATCGACTACATCAAGTTACCTTCATACAACCGTTAACTGATTATATATATTGGTTGTTGTATACTATTTAATTGGTTACGATAATGTTTATTTGGTTGCAGTGACAATTTGGCAATTTTTATCAAGTTTGAAGTGTCAGATTTTGGCGTTTTCGGAGCCTAATTTCATTAGAAACGGGTTAATGATCAAAAGTCACAAGCGTTGTTGGTGAACTGCAGGGTTTTTTGGCCAATTTCTAACATTTAGGCCTTCAAAATTGCATGTAAAAATGTGGTTTATATTCTGGTTACTGAGATTATGTAATTTGGTTACTGTCTAATATTGATTTGGTTACTTTACAATGTTTATTCAGTTGTTAGACAATGGAGACTGTCAGTAACCAATACAACAAATTTAATTGTTTACAGAAATATAATTGTTTCGCTTCAGTAACCATTGATGTTTGTCCTAATACAAGCTTGAATAATCTAGTTACTAATAACAAGAACTATAATGTAACATAATAAAACAAAGAACTATTAGATTATATGATAAGAACTGCAACAAGTTTTAATGGTAACCAAAATGTAAAACATCATGTAATGAAACCCAATTTAGGCAATTCATGATACTAAATAATTACATATTAATCAAAATAAAAATAAAAGTAACCAAAATCCCACATTGAGGGCACAATAATAGTAGCCAAACCATAAGGTAACTGTGACGCCCCCAAAATAGGTATACATCACCCATTCTGAGTTGTCAATACACGGTACGTAAACAACTACAACTTTATTATTACAACAAGAAACTGTGAGTTTAAATACAAATATTATCTTCTGCATAATATTTATACTCACATAAATCCTCATCACATTTATCGATACATTATTTTACAAAAAATGGTGAGGACTACTAAACAATCCTTTCTAAAACCTTCATTCCATACCCCAGACTCGCATTTCGCTATATTCTCGCCTCCCAGAGAAGAATGGAACAAAAAGGAAAAGGGTGAGCTCAACTAGCTCAAGAAAGAATATTATGACTAAGATAATATACAACAAATTATCGTTAGTCTTCAACAGGAAAAATTTATAGTAATCAATAGATAAACAAATTTTCAATCAATATTCGCAATGAAATAAT
The DNA here is from genome assembly GCA_020205615.1 of Panax quinquefolius. NCBI lineage: Eukaryota > Viridiplantae > Streptophyta > Magnoliopsida > Apiales > Araliaceae > Panax > Panax quinquefolius. The sequence continues at coordinate 38,818,744 of CM035172.1, read as the reverse complement.
AATTCATTAGAAGAGTTAAGTAGAGAATGCAAACTACTATCTTCTATGTATGAATTTAAAAGTTCATCGCTCATCTTTTATCCCCAGAATAACAATCAATATACATCCGAATCAAATATTCATCTTTGCACTACAGCCAAAGATATTCATCACTGGGTCATGTTCATTTAAACACTGCTCATCTTTGCACTACAGCCAAAGATATTAATCGATCGGCCATGTTCATCTCAACACTGCTCATCTTTGCACTATGTGAGCCAAAGATATTCTTCGAAATCATTCATCTTTGCTGCTGCCGCCAAAGATATTCTTCAGAAATCATTCATCTTTGCACTACACAGCCAAAGATATTCAATAATATCATCATTTAAGATCGAGGATGATGAAAATATTTTTAAAAGAATCTAATCCAAAGGAAACAAAATGACAAGGATTAAAGATTAAGGATTCGTACTTTGTTTTATCCATGTCCAACAATACCCCAAAAATAATCACAAAGTGTGTAAAATTCAAGAATGATCAAAACATGGATACAATCAAAGCTAGTATCCAAAATAGATATGTTTTGACAAAAGAAGAAATTTTATTTTTGGTGAATAGTGCCAGATACGTGAATAGTCAGATATCGTGAATAGTGCCGATATCGTGAATAAAGACCAGTATACATGAATAGTAAATCCGACACCAAAAGATAGAAATTCCACAAAAACATCTTCACGCTTCATTAATAAGACTCGTGAATAGTAACTCGTGAATAAGAACTCATGAATAAGTAACTCGTGAATAGTAACTCATGAATAGTAACCCGATACATAGAAAAAGTTCCAAATTTGATAAAAACTTCAGATCAACATTTCAACATAATGATATTGAAGAAATAATATCATTACTGAAAAAAAATAATATCCCTTACTATCCTTTTACCTCAAAAGAAAGCAGACTTCCGGACGGATATCGAGATGATCAATGAAGGAAACTTGCAATCGATGAATATCAACTCACCAAGTATCTAAATACTCACAAATTACACTCAATAATCTAGAGAGAGAAAGAGAAAACTTTGTTTCCGTGTGATTTTCAATTCTAACTTAGCCCTCTATTTATAGAAAATGTTAAGACGTCAAGGCGCACTTAACTCGCAACCTCGATGGCTTTACTCGCTACTATTCCCACCCACCACATTTGAAATAAAATTCAGCACATTTCTTCACCAACCACAAGTGGGGCCCACTCAATTCTAGAATTTTCCACCAAAATCAATTATAAACCTAATTTCCTAATCAGTCACCTCTTAAAATTCATAACAAATCATTCGCTCATTTTAACGGTTCAAAATTTGTGGACATATACTCAACTTATGTATGTATAACATATCCAAAATTACAACGATCCAACGGTCGGATCAAAATTTATAACTCACGCTTAATATAGTTTGAAGAACACCGATTTTTTCGGACTATTAGTCCTTCTGACCAGCCATTCATTCAAAATTTCACCACGAAATATCTACAAAGAATTTTGGGTGATTCAAATTTCTACAGTTAGCTTACTTCTAGGGCTTTCTTTTGATATATGGCTCATCTCTTAACTCATTATACACAAAGAGTTATGGATTTTACAAAATCAAGTAATAAACTAATTTTTTTGAAAATCCCATATTTTGTTCTCCATTTCGACAAATAATTGATAAAACACCTCATCATTAATTCCTTCACTTATAACCACATAAATAAATCCATCATTTATATCCACATCAAATAAATATTTTCTTATCATATGAATCAATAATTAATTATTCACAAATAATATTACGTAATCACATTTATGACAACCAAAGTTGCTCCTCGAAAAGAGGGCTTTCAATAAGAATTTCTCTCCTTCTTGCCGCCATGAATTAGATGACCAAACCTCTCCTTGATGTAACTTTCTAGACATTGCCAATAATGCTATCTAATAATATTATTCAAATAATATGAATTATTGATCTGATAATGGGAAATCATGCGTTGATAATTATTGAACAACAATAATATAAAATATCAACGCAACAATTATTGAATCAATAAAATAAAATATTGAACAAGAATTCATCGTGAAAAATTATTGAGTAGTGCCTTCTTCACGTAAGGATCAATAATTCAACAATATTGTGCAATACCGTGTAATATTCTTTATGCGAACCACGCGTATTACATCAGTATTTTAACCAATCGGGTATTCCAACAGTCTTAATTCAGAATAACTTCGCCGTTATTTTTAACCAACTTATATTTGTCGCTTTCTTCATCCAATCGCTTTCAGTTATGGGGCCCACATAATACGCTTGGCCGTCGCATTTAATATTCCCTCGGCTGCAAAAGAATATTCCACGACCAAACGAATATTCCCCACAATAATGAATACTTTATACCCCTCGCTTATTTTGAAAAAAATTTCATATATCACCTTAACTTTAACTTTTATCAATTTAACCAATTTGAATAGAAAAAATTGAATACTTTTATTTCATAAAATTCGGGTCTTACAATCTCCTCCTTATGAAATTTCGTCCTCGAAATTTACGTGACTGGTATTTCAAAGAGTTGAGAATACCTTACTTTCATTTCGATTCCATCTTCCCCGTCATCATGATTTCTCCATTGCTCATCTCCTCGTATTTCGAGATATCATTCTAGAATACAACTTCAAAAACAAAGGTTAATTGAAAGCAATTAACATATCACATAATATCTTGATATTATGACCGACCAACAAATAAGCTTAGTAGGACACACTAAATAAGGATTTACTCATCTCTCCCCTCTAGTTCTATTCCCCGATCTCCGCCAGAGATCATATCCTAAGCTCGATACCAAATGTAACAACCCCAAAATAGGTCCATTCCATCCAACCCATTCTCGAGTTGTCAATACAATGGTACGTAAACAACTACAACTTTATTATTACAACAAGAAAGCGCTGAGTTTAAATACAAATATTATCTTCTGACAATATTTATACTCACATAAATCCTCATCACATTTATTGATACATTATTTTACAAAATGGTGAGGACTACTAAACAATCCTTTCTAAAACCTTCATTCCATACCCGACTGCATTGCTTTCGCTATATTCTCGCCTCGAGAAGAAAAATGGAACAAAAGGAAAAGGGTGAGCTCAACTAGCTCGAAGAAAGAATATTATGACTAAGATAATATACAACAAATTATCGTTAGTCTTCAACAGGAAAAATTTAATAGAATACAATGACAAACAAATTTTCAATCAATATTCGCAATGAAATAATAATTCATTGAAGAGTTAAGTAGAGAATCAAACTACTATCTTCTATGTATGAATTTAAAAGTTCATCGCCTATCTTTTATCCCTCAGAACAACAATCAATATACATCTCGAATCAAATATTCATCTTTGCACTACAGCCAAAGATATTCATCACCGGGTCATGTTCATTTAAACACTGCTCATCTTTGCACTACAGTGCCAAAGATATTAATCACCATCGGTCGTGTTCATCTCAACACTGCTCATCTTTGACTCAAAGCCAAAGATATTCTTCAAAAATCATTCATCTTTGCACTACAGTGCCAAAGATATTCTTCGAAATCATTCATCTTTGCACTACGGGCCAAAAGATATTCAATAATATCATCATTTAAGACCGAGGATGATGAAAATATTTTTAAAAAAATCTAATCCAATTGAAACAAAATGACAAGGATTAAGGATTAAGGATTCGTACTTTGTTTTTATCCATGTCCAACAATACCCCAAAAATAATCACAAAGGGTGTAAAATTCAAGAATGATCAAAACACGGATACAATCAAAGCTAGTATCCAAAATAGATGTTTTGACAAAAAGAAGAAATTTTATTTTTTTGGTGAATAGTCAGATATCGTGAATAAAGTCAGATATCGTGAATAATAGGCCGTATCGTGAATAAGTCTTGTATATCATGAATAGTAAATCCGACACCAAAAGATAGAAATTCCACAAAAAACATCTTCACGCTTCACTTAATAAGTACTTGAATAAGAATCGTGAATAGTAACTCATGAATAGTAACTCGTGAATAAGAACTCATGAATAAGTAACCCGATACATGAAAAAGTTCCAAATTTGATAAAAACTTCAGATCAACATTTCAACATAATGATATTGAAGAAATAATATCATTACTGAAAAAAATAATATCCCTTACTATCCTTACCTCAAAAGAGCAAAGACTTCGATGGATATCGATATGACGTCAAGGAAACTTGCACTGATGAATATCAACTCACCAAGTATCTAAATACTCACAAATTACACTCAATAATCTAGAGAGAGAAAGAGAGAAAACTTTGTTTCTGGTGTGATTTTCAATTCTAACTTAGCCCTCTATTTATAGGAAAATGTTAGCACGCCGAAGCAGACTTAACCTGCAACCTGATGGCTTTACCTGCTACTATTCCCACCCACCACATTTGAAATAAAATTCAGCACATTTTCTTCACCAACCACAAGTGGGGCCCACTCAATTCTAGAATTTTCCACCAAAATCAATTATAAACCTAATTTCCTAATCACCACCTCTTAAAATTCATAACAAATCATTCGTTCATTTTTAACGGTTCAAAATTTGTGGACATATACTCAACTTATGTATGTATAACATATCCAAAAATTACAACGATCCAACGGTCGGATCAAAATTTATAACTCACGCAATATAGTCAAGAACACCGATTTTTTCGGACTATTAGTCCTTCTAACGATTTCATTCAAAATTTCACCACGAAATATCTACAAAGAATTTTTGGGTGATTCAAATTTCTACAGTTAGCTTACTTCTAGGGCTTTCTTTTGATATATGGCTCATCTCTTAACTCATTATACACAAAGAGTTATGGATTTTACAAAATCAAGTAATAAACTAATTTTTCTGAAAATCCCATATTTTGTTCTCCATTTCGACAAATAATCGATAAAACACCTCATCATTAATTCCTTCACTTATAACCACATAAATAAATCCATCATTTATATCCACATCAAATAAATATTTTCTTATCATATGAATCAATAATTAATTATTCACAAATAATATTACGTAATCACATTTATGACAAATCAAAGCTGCTCCAGTGAAAGAGGGGGCTTTCCAATAAGAATTTCTCCTTCTTTAAGCGCCGCAATTAGATGACCAAACCTCTCATTGACGAACTTTCTAGACATTGCCAATAATGCTATCTAATAATATTATTCAAATAATATGAATTATTGATCCGATAATGGGAAATATCAGTGCGATGATAATTATTGAACAACAATAATATAAAATATCAACGCAAAGAATTATTGAATCAATAAAATAAAATATTGAACGAAGAATTCATCGTGAAAATTATTGAGTAGTGCCTTCTTCACGTAAGGATCAATAATTCAACAATATTGTGCAATACCGGTGCCATCTCTTTGTGCAACCACGCCAGACATCAGTATTTTAACCAACGGGTATTCCAACAATCTTAATCTGTGAATAACTACGCCCGTTATTTTTAACCAACTTATATTTGTCGTTTTCTTCATCCAATCGCTTTTCCGTTATGGGGCCCACACATGTTTAAGGCTGTCCGTCATTTAATATTCTACGTAAAGAATATTCCACGACCAAACGAATATTCCCCACAATAATGAATACTTTATACCCCTTTTATTTTGAAAAAAATTTCATATATCACCCTTAACTTTAACTTTTATCAATTTAACCAATTCTTGAATAGAAAAATTGAATACTTTTATTTCATAAAATTGGGTCTTACAATCTCCTCCTTATGAAATTTCGTCCTCGAAATTTACGTGCACTCGTATTTCAAAGTGTTGAGAATACCTTGCTTTCATTTCGATTCCATCTTCCCCGTCATCATGATTTCTCCATTGCTTCATCTCCGTATTTTGATATCATTCTAGAATACGACTTCAAAACAAAGGTTAATTGAGCAAATTAACATATCACATAATATCTTGATATTATGGTGACCAACAAATAAGCTTAGGTAGGACACACTTGCTTAGCGAAGGATTTACTCATCTCTCCCTTCTAGTTCTATTCCCGATCTCCGCCGTAGATCATATCCCTAAGCTACGATACCAAATGTAACAACCCCAAAATAGGTCCATTCCATCCAACCCATTCGAGTTGTCAATACATGCATGTACGTAAACTACAACTTTATTATTACAACAAGAAATCGTGAGTTTAAATACAAATATTATCTTCAGATAATATTTATACTCACATAAATCCTCATCACATTTATTGATACATTATTTTACAAAAATGGTGAGGACTACTAAACAATCCTTTCTAAAACCTTCATTCCATACCCCAGACTGTACTTTCGCTATATTCTCGCCTCTCTTGAGAAGAATGGAACAAAAAGGAAAAGGGTGAGCTCAACTAGCTCAATAAAGAATATTATGACTAAGATAATATACAACAAATTATCGTTAGTCTTCAACGGGGAAAAATTTAATAGAATACAATAGACAACAAATTTTCAATCAATATTCGCAATGAAATAATAATTCATTAGAAGAGTTAAGTAGAGAATGAAACTACTATCTTCTATGTATGAATTTAAAAGTTCATCGCCATCTTTTATCCTCATAACAACAATCAATATACATCTCGAATCAAATATTCATCTTTGCACTACGAGCCAAAGATATTCATCACTTAATCATGTTCATTTAAACACTGCTCATCTTTGCACTACACGGCCAAAGATATTAATCGATCATTCATGTTCATCTCAACACTGCTTCATCTTTGCACTATTGGGCCAAAGATATTCTTCAGAATCATTCATCTTTTGCACTTCTGGGCCAAAGATATTCTTCGAAATCATTCATCTTTTGCTATCTACAAAGCCAAAGATATTCAATAATATCATCATTTAAGACCGAGGATGATGAAAATATTTTTAAAGAACGAATCCGGTGAAACAAAATGACAAGGATTAAGGATTAAGGATTCAGACTTTGTTTTATCCATGTCCAACAATACCCCAAAAATAATCACAATGGTGTAAAATTCAAGAATGATCAAAACATGGATACAATCAAAGCTAGTATCCAAAATAGATGTTTTGGACAAAAGAAGAAATTTTATTTTTGGTGAATAGTCTTGATATACGTGAATAATAAGTCAGATATCGTGAATAGTCTCAGATATCGTGAATAGTCACCGTATACATGAATAGTAAATCAACACCAAAAGATAGAAATTCCACAAAAATCTTCACGCTTCATGAATAAGACTAAGTGAATAGTAATCGTGAATAAGAATCTCCATGAATAAGAACTCGTGAATAAGAACTCATGAATAATGTAACCCCGACATGAAAAAGTTCCAAATTTGATAAAAACTTCAGATCAATATTTCAACATAATGATATTGAAGAAATAATATCATTACTGAAAAAAATAATATCCCTTACTATCCCTTACTTACCTCAAAAGAAAGAAAGACTTCGACGGGATATCGATATGACGTTTGAAGGAAACTTGCACCGATGAATATCAACTCACCAAGTATCTAAATACTCACAAATTACACTCAATAATCTAGAGAGAAAGAGAGAAAACTTTGTTTACGGTGTGATTTTCAATTCTAACTTAGCCCTCTATTTATAGGAAAATGTTAAAGACGTCAAGAAGCACTTAACTTTAAACTTTGATGGCTTTACGCTACTATTCCCACCCACCACATTTGAAATAAAATTCAGCACATTTCTTCACCAACCACAAGTGTGGGCCCACTCAATTCTAGAATTTTCCACCAAAATCAATTATAAACCTAATTTCCGAATCAGTCACCTCTTAAAATTCATAACAAATCATTCGTTCATTTTTAACGGTTCAAAATTTGTGGACATATACTCAACTTATGTATGTATAACATATCCAAAAATTACAACGATCCAACTATTTGGATCAAAATTTATAACTCACGCAATATAGTGAAGAACACCGATTTTTCGGACTATTAGTCCTCCCACCATTTCATTCAAAATTTCACCACGAAATATCTACAAAGAATTTTTGGGTGATTCAAATTTCTACAGTTAGCTTACTTCTAGGGCTTTCTTTTGATATATGGCTCATCTCTTAACTCATTATACACAAAGAGTTATGGATTTTACAAAATCAAGTAATAAACTAATTTTTCGAAAATCCCATATTTTGTTCTCCATTTCGACAAAAATCTTGATAAAACACCTCATCATTAATTCCTTCACTTATAACCACATAAATAAATCCATCATTTATATCCACATCAAATAAATATTTTCTTATCATATGAATCAATAATTAATTATTCACAAATAATATTACAGAATCACATTTATGACAACCAGGCAGTTCCCAGGAAAGAGGGGGCTTTCCAATAAGAATTTCTCCTTCTTGGCCAAATTAGATGACCAAACCTCTCCTTGATGAACTTTCTAGACATTGCCAATAATGCTATCTAATAATATTATTCAAATAATATGAATTATTGATCCGATAATGGGAAATATCAGTGCAAAGATAATTATTGAACAACAATAATATAAAATATCAACGCAAAGAATTATTGAATCAATAAAATAAAATATTGAACAAGAATTCATGTGAAAATTATTGAGTAGTGCCTTCTTACGTAAGGATCAATAATTCAATAATATTGTGCAATACCGTAAAGCATCGCAACCAACGCGCAGACATCGTATTTTAACCACCAAACGAGTATTCCAATGATCTTAATTGTGAATAACTACGCCGTTATTTTTTTAACCAACTTATATTTGTCGCTTTTCTTCATCAATCGCTTTCCGTTATGGGGCCCACACATGGTCTATTGCAACCGGTCGTAATATTCCCTACGTAAAGAATATTCCACGACCAAACGAATATTCTCGAAACAATAATGAATACTTTATACCCCTCGCTTATTTTGAAAAAAAATTTCATATATCACCCTTAACTTTAACTTTTATCAATTTAACCAATTACTGAATAGAAAAATTGAATACTTTTATTTCATAAAATTCGGGGTCTTACAGTAACAGTAACCAAAACATAATAACGAAGTAACCAAATAGTTATGTAAAAGTAACCAGAACATGTTTTAATGGTAACCAAAACAGAAACAATATGTATATCCAACCCAGTTTAGGCAACCCATGTATACTCTCACATGTACATTTAACACTTGATATATGTCCTGATACAAGCTTGTAACTATCTGGTTACTACCAAAAAATAAAATGGTTACCCTTTTATGCATGTTTGGTTACCAACTGCACCTTTCAAACAATGTATCTGACACAACTTAGAAGTAACAAATACGAACCAACAAACAATGTCAAATCACTGGTAATATAATCAAATATGTGATTTCATTTACATAAATTCCAATAAACATTACATACTCACTAACCATAACAAATGGCTATGGATATCCAACAAAACCAAAGTATGAAACACAATTCAGAATGACAGTACAACGACAACCGAACTAATCAAAATCTGGTACAAATCTTCGTGAAAATTCTCTGAAGTTGTTAAATAGCCAACTGTGGAGGCGCATCTCGTCTGGAGAGAAATCTCTAGTTCAATGTCACACCAATATATAACTTTTTCAGTGAATTTTCTGTTGCATTCCTTGTAGTAAAGATCTCATAACTGCAAATAAACAAAATTAGATTTACATAGTCATTAGTAACCATATATAAACAATATTTATATCATAAACAGCTACGTAGTGACCAACAAATAAGAGCATACTAACCAAAAACATAATATAATAATTACACAGTAGCCAAAAAGTTATATTATATAATCTAATGGTAACCAAAATATAAACAACATGTGTAGTATGACCATTTTATGTAGTAAACAAACAAATTATATATAATATTAACCAAAACATAATTTAAAGGTCACCAAAAACAAAAATATGTATACCAAAAAATATACTAAAGAAGTAACCAAACAGGTTATATGATAAGAACTAAAACCATGTTTTAAAAAAGTAACCAACACATAAATAACATGTATACTAAAACCAGGTTTAGTCAACCAATGTATACTAAGCAAATACATTGAACCAAAACAACATATAAAAGTAACCAAAATCCCAATTGAAGAAAAAAGAATGGTATCCAAACCATAAGCTAACAGTAACAAAAAATATACTCATGAAGTAACCAAACAGCTTATATGTTAGTAACCAAAATATATATTAATGGTAACCAATACATAAACAACATATGTACGAAGAACAGCTTTAGTCCACCCATATATACTAAGCAAATACATGGTAACCGAATAACAAAAAAAGTAACCAAATATTTATATGATTGTAACCAAAACATGTTTTAATGGTAACCAATACATAAACAACATGTACACCAAAAACCATTTAGTCAACCATGTATACTAAGCAAATACATGGTAACCATAACAACATATAAAAGTAACCAAAATACCAAATCAAGGTAACAAAAAATGGTATCCGAATCACAAGCTAACAAAAGAACAAAATATAATGCGTAAGTAACCAAACAGCTTACTCGATCCGGATAAAAATATGTATGTACACATTGTTTGGCAAGGTTACGTAGCCTCTTGGGGTGATAAATGGCTCTCCCACAATTGACCACCTTGTGTGAAGTGGTTAAGTACTTGGCATAAGTTACCGTAGGAAAGATGTGGAGGTTACATACTGCATGTCATTGTCCATCCAGTTTAAACAAAAGCCCCCAGATACCAAAATCATAGTCATCACAATAATGAACACTTTGTATGTATAATTCACAAACACATATCGCCAGATATACATATAATAGGAGAGAAAGAGGGACCCAAGTGTAATCGGGATTGAGGTATGAGAGAGCAGATGAAATTATCTCATGACCTTTGTAATCATGAAGGATTGAACTCGAGTGTAATTTGGGATTGAGGTATGAGAGAGCGAGATGAAATTATCGGCAGTACATACATATGGGAAGAAGACTGTGTGTGGCAAATGATAACGAATAACAACGACAATGACGAAAACTAAACCAATATGGCGAACAACTAAACAAATATGATAGAGATGAAGAACGCACGAACAGAGATGAAGAATAATCACCGGAAACAAGCTTTTTTAACTCCGATTAAGAGTTTAGTCGTGACAGATGAGAGAAACAAGGGTTTTAACATGCATAAGGGTTTGATAACCGTAGAGTCCCGGAAAATGATAGAAAGCGATTATCACGCGCTTCAAAAAAAAAACCTTTTTGCCATGTCACCATTAATATTTATCCCTTAAATTAAGGACTCCTAATTATATTAGTATTGTAAATATATATGATGAAATATCATATTTTTGTAATTATTTTATGAGTGTATGATTTTTGTAATTACTTTCATAAATGTACTATAATATGTAATTGTTCCTAATATCATTGTTAACATGGATTGGGTCATACCCTTCGGTTAATATAGTACTTTTGAGGGTAAATTAGTATTTAAACTTATTTTATATTTTAAATATTTTTGATTTGATATTAATATGTATGACAAAATTGAGTATTATGAGCAGACTCAAATCAAATTCAAAGGTTGTGAATTAGTCTGATTAGAATTTAGAATTCAAGCAAAGTCCAAGTCCAAGTATTTTAACCAATTTGCATTACTATTGGAATACATTACTGGCTCCTTATTCCAAAGGGACGTTTTCTTAGATAAATAGTCATATAGCAGCTGTTCAGAACATCTATGTAGTCTCCAGAATCTCCCCACGAGAAGATCTTGAAGTCAATAACAAACTGTTCATGGCATGGCAGTATATATACACACATAATACTGAGATAGTATTGTTTTGGAGAAATCTGGGTATAATTAAACTACTATTAGAGTTAGGTTAGTGGCTTTTAAATGAGGTGACAACTTATAGGCCTTAGATCCAATAATTTTAAATATGGACCTTTAAATGAAGACTTTTTATTTCAAATAAAATGAAGAGAATCCGTTATTGAAATCCTTATTCGGGAAGGGGAGACATAGTCTGGTCGCAAGGCCGTAAAACTCCTATTTATCAAATAAAAAATAAAAATAAATGAGTAAGCTAATTGAGGGAGTTTAAAACCAAGAGCTGTGGGAAATAATGGTAAAAATAAATGTGTTTAATATGAAAATATGATCTATTGACAATTGCTCCAAGCATTTAACTAATAAATAATTTATATTTAACTATAAACATAAATTATAATAAAATGATATATTTTTTCTTTAATTTTAAAGAATTTATTTATGTTATTTAATTTTTAAATCTATGTACAATTAGGGATATTATGGTTGAGCGAGTCTACATAAAAGAGACTTTTATAAAGACATAAATAGTTCACTTTAAATTTAGTGATTTTTTTGTACAAACCGAACATTTATGTCTCAACAAGTCTCACTACAAAACATCAACTCTGTAACACTGCTAGGAATATTGTGGCCTTTAACCTCAACAACAAATAATCTATGAATTTTATATCTTCTCCTTATCAAACTATCATAAATATAAATAAATAAATAAATAAATAAAGTGTTTAGTTTTCTCCAATATCATATTAATCATATTATGCATGGAGAGAAACTCACGCCCATTGTAGGATAGAATAGGTATTGCATGCTTTCTGTTAGAAATTGCACCTTATTCTATATTTTGGAGATTTAATTATTGTCAAGTTTTAACTTGAATAAAACTCATTAGTGAACATAATTTAAGTAAATATAAAGATGTAAATCGATCGTTACCCTAATTGTGGAGAATAAAAGAGAACTTCATTTGATTTGTGCCTATAGTGAGTCATTTAATAAGGTACAAAATTGTTTGATAAAACTATTTTTCCTTAATTCCATTTAATAGAAGTTTATTTTATTTTGGAACAAAAAAAATATTGAGTGCTATTTAAATTCTAATTAACCACTATATTAATACTACATAGTATGTAACTTACATATTTAATTAGTATTAATAAGTATGGTTAAATATAGAATTAAATAATATATTTTGTAACTTACATCTATATATATATATATATATATATATATATATATATATATATACACACACACACACACACATAAGATTAGATATATGCATATGTAAGACATAAGTTTACATATAAGATTTTGTACATGAATTTTCATTTTTTTCCTATCTTCTCATATTCTTCTTACAAACAAATAACTATTACAAAACAGTGTTCTATTGGAATTTTCTGTGAATTGCTATCATAGATAATTCACCAAAGCCTTTACATATATACTGGAGGTATATCGTCTCAAAATATTGTTTTCTACTATAATTTTGACTCTACGAAACTACGAAGCTACGGTTCTATCACTTTCTATAGAAACGACATAATTTGGTAGGGTAGAGGTTACATAAAATTTCATTTATTTATTTAGAAGTGCAATTAAGATAATATTTTGAGTTAGTTAATTACCATGAACTCCCAATCACACCAATTTGATGGTAATAACTAGTAGTATTAATATATACCTATATATTATATATATTTTGATAATAAAATATATAAAAGAAGGAGTAGTTTGGGACAATTTAAATTATACTATGTTAGGTGGCAAATTCAGAAATTTTTGATTCTGGATGAATTTTTTTAAAAAAAGTACACAATTTAAACAATGAGACAAAGATTCTTTTTTACCCCTATATATAGAATAAATTTGTGAGCGATAAAACTTTGCCTATAATAGTTTTTTGTTGTTTTCAAAGCACTTATAGATCTAGAATGGGAGGTTGAATAGATCCTTTTAAAAAATCTTTTAAAATAGTATTACTAATTTATAAATTAAGCAAGTTAATTTAATTATGCTCAGTGGAATGATAATTTAAAAATCCCTTTAAAGATTTAAGAAAGTACACAGTTCTAAATTTAGCACACAGATGGAATTAAGTTATAAATAAATATAAACAATTTTGCAATAATGTAAGTGTTGAAAGTAAAGAAGACATAGAAAATTCACTCATAACAATTATAACAATTGAATCACTAATATTTTTTCAAGTCACAAAGACTTTAAACAAGTCACTAAGACTAGATTACAAAGGTCGCTAAGACATGAACAATCACTAAGATATAAATTTAGTTGGAGGTGCTGCTAATTAAGAGGTATTAAGTCTAGCAATGAAAGACTTAACAACAAAACAAATACTTCTAGATTCGTAGAGTAGTGTTCTTGAGAGTTTGACAACAATTCAACTTGTATAATTTGTGATCGTTACTATTGGATTGAATCTGTAGACGTCCTTGAGATTATCTCGTATGAAATTAAGTTGTCATTGCTCATTTAATGCTCTGATCATTGTTGACTTTTAGAGAGCATGTGTCAACTTGTTTTCAGTTGTGATATATCACAATATCAGACTGTTGTACTGACTTGTACGTGCATGTGTCACTATCAGTTCACCGAACTAGCTGGTAGACACAAGTCGGTCTGATCTTCTTAAGATGTTCACCAACTATCTTGGGATCTTCACTTTACGAGTCTTGGACAATATCAGTCCAATGTCAGAGTCGATATACTTTACGATTTTCCTAATTGATGTGTTAAAATTATGTACTTCAAGTGCCCAAAGGTCGAATTGAAAACCGACAAGTACAAAATCGAACCCAAATAGACTATATTAATTTTAATGTTTCCTTAATATCTATTTTAAAGTAATTAGAAATAAAGATTGATAATTGATTAACTAGAATATGAGAATTAATAATGAGGAAATAATTTAGGAATACGAATCCAGTATATAATAAACATAACATATAATTCAATCTCTTCTATTTTTATAACTCAACTATTATTTTAATCTTCCTTCCCTTTAATTTAGTAATTTTGCAATTAACGTGGGCACATAGACTGAAAATTTAAGGATTAATTATAACCCATCAAAACTTCTTTGAGCAAGCATGATTATGAAAAACTCATATCTTAACAATAATCTATCAAAACCTCTCAATTAATTTAAAATCACATAAGAACTATAAAACGAAAGTATTTCAATAACGAAACATGAAGGCGAAATCAATTAAATATAAAAACATAAATAATAGAAGAAATAAAAAATATTATCATGAATATTTATTTAATTTCATCTTCGCCCTAGATTAAAGAAATTAGCTAGACATGAAAATAAATAAACTAACTAAAATAAAGAAAAGAAGAAGATTAAAAATAAATAAGAAAACTTTCTTTAATTAACGATCATCCAACGAACGTACAATGAAGAAGTAATTTAATCTATTCATAGTCCTAACCTAAACTAATACAATACCTAATACTCTTTCTCTCTAAAACAATAGACCTATTTATAGAGAAAATAAATTTGTTCCATAATTTAGATTCATTGAACTTGGACACTTTTGTTCTATTTTTTCCTCTTCTTTCCTTCTTTCTTGACTCCAATCTCTATATGGTAATCTTCTAAGAGTCTTTTTGCATCTTTAAAAGTTGGATATAAATCCTTTATTTGCCCCCAAGAAAAATAAATGTTATTTTCTACAAAACAAAATAAAATGTATTAATTAAATAAAATAAGCATGTAAAATAATAAATATCACAATAACATTATCATACTTTAAATTTAGTGATTTTTTTGTACAAACCGAACATTTATGTCTCAACAAGTCTCACTACAAAACACCAACTCTGTAACACTGCTAGGAATATTGTGGCCTTTAACCTCAACAACAAATAATCTATGAATTTTTATATCTTCTCCTTATCAAACTATCATAAATATAAATAAATAAATAAATAAAAGAAGTGTTTAGTTTTCTCCAATATCATATTAATCATATCATGCATGGAGAGAAACTCACGCCCATTGTAGGATAGAATATGTATTGCATGCTTTCCGTTAGAAATTGCACCTCATTCTATATTTTGGAGATTTAATTATTGTCAAGTTTTACCTTGAATAAAACTCATTAGTGAACATAATTGAAGTAAATATAAAGGTGTAATTCGTTTCCCTAATTGTGGAGAATAAAAGAGAACTTCATTTGATTTCTCATTATAGTGAGTCATTTAATAAGGTACAAAATTGTTTGATAAAAACTATTTTTCCTTAATTCCATTTATTAGAAGTTTATTTTATTTTGAAACAAAAAAAATATTGAGTGCTATTTAAATTCTAATTAACCACTATATTAATACTACATAGTATGTAACTTACATATTTAATAAGTATGGTTAAATATATAATTAAATAGTATATTTTGTAACTTACATCTATGTGTGTGTGTGTGTGTGTATATACATAAGATTAGATATATACATATGTAAGATATAAGTTTACATATAAGATTTTGCACATGAATTTTCATTTTTTCCTATCTTCTCATATTCTTCTTACAAACAAATAACTACTACAAAAAATAGTGTTTCTATTGGAATTTTCTATGAATTCTTATCACAGATAATTCACCAAAGCCTTCGACATATATATTGGAGATATCGTCTCAAACCCTTAAGAAACCAATCGTGGTGGGAGCTATAAAGACTTTAAAGATAGGAATCACACGTGTCTTGTTTTCTACTATAATTTTGACTCTACGAAGCTACGGTTCTATCACTTTCTATAGAAACGACATAATTTGGTAGGGTAGAGGTTACACACAATTTCATTTATTTATTTAGAAGTGCAATGAAGAAAATATTTTGAGTTAGTTAATTACCATGGACTCCCAATCACACCAATTTGATGGTAATAACTAGTAGTATTAATATATACCTATATATTATATATATTTTGATAATAAAATATATAAAAGGAGTAGTTTGGGACAATTTAAATTATACTCTGTTAGGTGGCAAATTCAGAAATGTTTGATTCTGGATGATTTTTTTTTTAAAAAGTACACAATTTAAACAAAGAGACAAAGATTCTTTTTTACCCCTATATATAGAATAAATTTGTGAGCGATAAAACTTTGCCTATAATAGTTTTTGTTGTTTTTCAAAGCACTTATAGATCTAGAATAGGGGTTGAATAGATCCTTTTAAAAAAAACTTTTTAAAATAGTATTACTAATTTATAAATTAAACAAGTTAATTTAATTATGCTCAGTGGAATGATAATTTAAAAATCCCCTTTAAAGATTTAAGAAAGTCACAGTTCTAAATTTAACACACAGATGGAATTAAGTTATAAATAAATATTAACAATTTTGCAATAATGTAAGTGTTGAAAGTGAAGAAGACAGAGAAAATTTTAAGTAGTTCGGAAAACAAAGATCTCCTAATCCATTTTTTTACTCTATGAGTAAGAATAATCTACTAAGGATAAGTGATCACTTATATCAGTTCACTCATAACAATTATAACAACTGAATCACTAATATTTTTTCAAGTCACAAAGACTTTAAACAAGTCACTAAGACTTGATTACAAAGGTTGCTAAGACTTGAACAATCACTAAGATATAAATTTAGTTGGAGGTGCTGCTAATTAAGAGGTTTTAAGTCTAGCAATGAAAGACTTAACAACAAAATAAATACTTCTAGATTCGTAGAGTAGTGTTCTTGAGAGTTTGACAACAATTCAACTTGTATAATTTGTGATCGTTATTGTTGGATTGAATATGTAGATGTCCTTGAGATTGTCTCGTTTGAAATTAAGTTGTCGTTGCTCATTTAATGCTCGATCATTGTTGACTTTTTAGAGAGTATATCACATATCGATTGTTGTCGACTTGTGCGTGCATGTGTTCTTTGTCGCTACCACCGAACTAGCTGGTAGACACAAGTCGATTTGATCTTCTTAAGATGTTCATCAACTATCTTGGGATCTTCACTTTCTGAGTCTTGACAATATCACCAATTTCAGAGCCGATATATACTCTACGATTTTCCTAATTGATGTGTTAAAATTATATCTTTGCAAGTGTACAATGTCGAATCAAGAATCCATACAAGTACAAGTCGAACCCAAATAGACTAGATTAATTTTAATGTTTTCTTAATATTTATTTTAGGTGAATTAGAAATAAAGATTGATAATTGATTAACTAGAATATGAGAATTAATAATGAGGAAATAATTTAGGAATACTTAATCCATTATATAATAAACATAACATATAATTCAATCTCTTCTATTTTTATAACTCAACTATTATTTTAATCTTCCTTCCTTTAATTTAGTAATTTTGCAATTAACGTTAGCAAGCATAGACTATGAAAATTTAAGGATTAACTATAACCCATCAAAACTTCTTTGAGCAAGCATGGATTATGAAAACTCATATCTTAACAATAATCTATCAAAACCTCTAAATTAATTTAAAATCACATAAGAACTATAAAACGAAAGTATTTCAATAACGAAACATGAAGGCGAAATCAATTAAATATAAAACATAAATAATAGAAGAAATAAAAATATTATCATGAATATTTATTTAA
Organism: Panax quinquefolius; assembly: GCA_020205615.1. Lineage (NCBI taxonomy): Eukaryota > Viridiplantae > Streptophyta > Magnoliopsida > Apiales > Araliaceae > Panax > Panax quinquefolius. The sequence continues at coordinate 38,800,240 of CM035172.1, read as the reverse complement.
TTTCATCTTCATTCCTAGATTAAAGAAATTAGCTAGACATGAAAATAAATAAACTAACTAAAATAAAGAAAAGAAGAAGATTAAAATAAATAAGAAAACTTTCTTTAATTAACGATCATCCAACTAACGATAAATGAAGAAGTAATTTAATCTATTCATAGTCCTAACCTAAACTAATACAATACCTAATACTCTTTTCTCTAAAACAATAGACCTATTTATAGAGAAAATAAATTTGTTCCATAATTTAGATTCATTGAACTCATACACTTTTTTTCTTCTATTTTTCCTCTTCTTTCCTTCTTTCTCGACTCCAATCTCTATATGGTAATCTTCTAAGAGTCTTTTGCATCTTTAAAAGTTGGATATAAATCCTTTATTTGCCCCCAAGAAAAATAAATGTTATTTTCTACAAAACAAAATAAAATGTATTAGTTAAATAAAATAAACATGTAAAATAATAAATATTAAAATGTATTAATTATGTGTATCACTAATCGTAGAGTTTCATGGTGGTCGTAGAGTATCTAGGTAGATTACTATACAATTGTCAAGCTCTACGTTCCATAAGCTCAATGATCTTCCATGCGTGTTTCACGATCTATTTCGCACTTACTACCTTCTTGAACTTGTTTTACGATCTCAAAGTAGACATCTTTACGATCTTTGCGGTATCGTGATTTTCAATAGGTTTTACGATCTCTTAGCGGCATCATTAATGACTTGTATGTTCTACGATCATTCAGTAAGCTCTACGATCGTCTAAATAGCTTTACGATCGTTTAATTTCCTATAATCTATACATTTAATTTATTCAACAAAATAAATTAATCTAACAAGTTTGATCCTCTAAGCCCTTTTACATAAGAGTAATGCTACAGACACAACTATTTTACAAATATTTCACAAATTGCTGATGTGACATACTCCACCTCAGCGTATTGATCAACAAATTATTTCAATGTAGTCTTCGGCCCCACACAATATGATGAGGTGGAGTATGCCACATCAGTAATTTGTAAAATAGTTTGTCTCTAGCATTATTCTTTACATAAATTTCATTTTAAGGACTTCACAAAAGTTATTGATTATAAATATACATTATCTCATCATTAAATCAAATATGCATTTTTCCTAACAGTTTTAATAGACAAAGTGTTGATTTTTCATGTTTTTCTTTTGAAAAAAAGAATACAAAGAACGGTTAATTTCTAATGAATTTATTTGAAATATATTATAATTAAGTACAAAGCTATTATTAACTATGTTGCCAAAAAGAATTCACATTTTTATTGATTATTATCACAATAACATTATCATACTATCACTATATTATAAACTAAACAATCAATAAATTTAAGAGAAAACACGAAATAGAAATATATTTTTGAAATTCATAAAGTTTGTTAATATTGAGATTCTTTTTGTCAAAGAGTGGAAGTAATATTTTCGGTGTACAGTCCAAAATTACATTGATTTACATTAATTTTAAATTTTGAATTTTGAAAAACAACTCTTAGAAGTCCAAATAAAACACATTTTTTGAGAAGGATGAAATATGTAAATAGATACTTTAGAGCAAATCCAATGGTAATGTCAAAATGGCTACAGCCATTGCTATATTTTGGCACCAAAAAGTGCTTTTTGGTGCTAAAATAGAACCCAGTCTCCGCTGGTTGGTTCTATTTTAGCACCAAATTATTTCAAATTTAACTAACTTTCCTTCCATCTCATGGTTAATTACTATTATTATTATTACTATTATAGTTATAATAATAATAATTACTATTATAATTATTATTACTATTATAATAATAATTACTATAATTATTATTATTGTTATTATTTTTGTTATTAATATTAATATTATTATAATTACTATTATTGTATTATTATTATTATTAAAATTATTACTATTATTATTATTGTAATAAATTATTATTATTAAAATTATTATTATTATTATTATTATTATTATTATCATTACTATTATAATTATAATTATTATTAGTGTTATTATTATTTTTATTTTTATTACTACTACTATTATTATAATAATAATTATTATTATTATTATCATCATTATTGTTATAGGATGACTATAGTCATCCTTGGTTCTATATTTAGAACCAAGTATAGCATTTTGCTATTTTAGAACTAATTATAGAAGTGGGTTAGATTTGAGTTTTTGACATTTGGTGCTATAATTTGACTATAGAACCAATTATAGCACCCCCATTGGATTTGCACTTATATGAACTTATATATTTTTATGAACTTATAATTCTTAAATGATATTTTATTAAAATTTTCACAGCACGTCCCCTTTGTGCCCAAGTGTAGGGTTCAGTGGCGGATTTGTTAAGGTGCGCTTGTCTAGACTGCAAAAGAGACTCCAAGTTCTGTCCGTCAAAAAAAAATGGGCTATGAGTTTTATTATTGCAAATTTCACGTAAAGTTGGGCCATTTTAGCTTACCCCTTTTTTTTTTGCCATGCAGTGAATTATTGTTTTAATAAAACAAAAATAATGTTACTTGTGAAGGTTGAACACAAGATCTCCAAATCATTAAATAAAAGTTTAATCCAACTGAACTATAATAGTTCCTCATATTAACATGCATGCATCTAAATAAAATAACAGTTCCTATAACAGTTTCTTTGTATTTTCGCTGACATGAATTGCAACTGTAGGCATATAAAAGAACATGCAAGTGGTATATTTCCTTGTTAATTCAGAACCAAATGATTTAGTCGTTTCTCTTTCATAATATTCCTAGAAAGTTGTTTAATTGATAATTTTTTTTGATCAGGTTTATTACTGTTTTTGCAGAACTTGGATGCACATAATAGATGCTCACTGCAAAAAATAAATGGGATATTTCTGAATTATAGGAAACTATAAAGTACTGCTATGCTATTGTTGAATATACGTTAGGCTGATTTATGGACAATAGGCATTGAATTGAATTGAAAATTTTGGACTTTTGAAGAGAAGAAGTTATTGCAGCAAATTATGCACGGTTTAATATTAATATCAAAGCAAATATTAGGTGGTGGTGTTAGAATATTATCAAAATTAAAAATTATATATAGATATAATAAAAAGAAAGCACTACAAATTAGACGTAATTTAGTTATGTATAACATTTACACATGTTTTAGTAAGTAATTATTGTAGTTTAGTTGGATTAAACTCTTATTTGATGACTTAGAGGTCTTGTGTTCAACCTTCACAAGTAGTTATATAGTCTTTATTATTTTACTTTGAGTTAATTGACAAATTGTGTAGCATAAAAAAAAAAAGGAAGAAGCCATGCATGGTACTTCCTACCAACCAGTGCCCTCACAATTCCAAATTTCACTAAAAAGTTATTTAGCCAATTTTTAATTCGCTTGTTGCAGTATATAAGGGACACTATGTAGTATGTCCCACTAGATTTTTTTTTAAAAATTCATTCATATTCTAAATACAAATACAGACAAATGTAGATTCATTATACTTTTGTCTTCATCTCTCATCTCGGGCTTCATACTACTTTTTCTACATATCCATTCTCCGCTACTACTTCTTCTACATCTTCGCGACTTCACCACTAGGCCCACTACTTCTACATCTCCATTACGGCACTACCTCTTGCGTATATAAGAGTAATCAAATTTAGAAGGCAACTAAATTAGGGTTTTTTTTGTTTGATAATTTAAAATTTGTAGTTTGTTTAAATTTGTTGTTGGTTGAGAACTTGGGGTTAATCCCAATTTAATTTTATTTGATGTATTTGTTATATTTTGGACTTAAGAGGTAACTAATTAGGGTTTTTTTGTTTGATAGTTTATTTGAATTTGTTGTGGACTTGTAGGTTGGAGACTTCCGGTGAGTACAACTGTTGTTGTTAATATTGGATAAGCATGTAGTTTTAGTGTTTAAATGAATTGATACAATTGTGTCCAGAATTGGGTTTGTGTCAAATTGTTTTTATCTGCAGTTCTGCCTCTTTCTTTTATGTGAGTTTCAATGATAATGTGTTCTATAAAAATATAAAGATAGGGCATTGGAATAAAAAATCAAAATTGTATGTATTTTTTTCCTACAATCATCCAGGTAAAAGTTGGATCAGTGCTATTTTTTCAAGATTTTAAAAATTCGTCCTTGTTGAGAAAAATTTATGAATCCACCCCTGGTAGGGTCTCTCTTGAATCCATCAGTTTTGGAAAAATGAACATAAACTATATTATTTTCTTGAAATATATATACATATGAGAAATTATCCATGGCAAATGTTTGTTAACTATTTGAGAAAACTAATTATTGATCATTTGTAGAAGAAATACACAAATTCAAAATAAAAAAAAAAAATGGAGCTATCCACGCATACCAGGAATCTGGCCAACCGTGTTAAGGAAATCGGTCTTTAAAACTCCGGAAATATCATATATTTTTTCTATTTTGAAGGAAAAATTGGATCATATTTTAGAAAAAAATGAAGATAGTCAATCCTTCTCTATAGATCGAAAGAGTGGGAGGATGATAGAGCAAAAAAAGGTTAATTTTTTTTTAAGTATTTTAGGGGAATTTACACAAAAGAACTTTATAATTTGACTTCTTCAATTATTTTTGTATAAACATGAGTAGCGATAGTGTATGTTTTTAGTTACTCGGTGTTTGTTGCGTTTGGAAGTTCAAACGTCTTTTGAAAATCTTGTTCTTCTAGTATCGACTTATTTAACTCAAGTTTAAGCGCAACAAAAAAATTAATTGTGTTATGTTTGAAGGTCTAAATGATGAAATGTAAATTTGATAAATTTAACAAAAACCTTATTACTAGATAGATGGATGAAGTTTAATTAATTACTAGCAAACTAAGCCCTAAATCCATAGGCCAATATTTCAATCCATATAAAAACTTGGGCCTTGGGCTAAGCAAAATGAACACATCAGATTATCACAAGACTTTCAATTTATTGGATGTACATTTTGTACTTTGTTTATCCTAAAATAATGTGTTAATAGTTTAGTAGTGGTATGAAAATAAAACTATGATGACAAACTTGTGAAACATTATAACATTTTATAATATTATTACTAGGCCTATTAATTGGGTTTTGTGAGTCGGGTTTAAAGTTATCCAAGCTCAAATTTCATTTTAAAATTATTGGGCTCGAGTTTGCTTTATTTCAAACAAATCCAAATAAAATCACGAGCTTCGGACTTTATTTGGAAAAATCTGTATTAAAATATAAAATTATTAATAATGCTTTCTAGACGAAAAAAAAATATAATTTTAAAAAAAATCATTTAAGAAGGTTGACATACATCATTATTTTTACTAATCGAATTGAAGTTTAAATTAACATAAATAAACTATTTTATAAGTACTCTAGTACTTATTATTTTTAATATTTAATCTCAATCTTTTTTTATGTTATTACTATATTTTATTATGAAAATGATATAAGTGACCACATTACAAAAAATATGGTACTTAATTTTTAGTTGAGAATACTATATCTATAATATAAAACAGAGCGGCTCAAATCTCCAAGACTTCAACATCCAACGACCTCAAATTAATTTAGGCTTCAATATCCAACAATTTAAAATCATTTGGGACTTCAACATCCGAGGGCCAAGAATTTATCTCTCAAAAATTCAAACCAACATCCATCATCTCACTCTCTCAAACCCACATCCATCATCTCACCCACATCCACAAGCAAACAATAATTTTTAATTGTCAAGTTACTATTTAAAAAGTTACAATCAATCAAAAAGGCTTATAAATAATAAAAAATAAATCTTGAAATGTAGTTAAACTTAGTTTAAATTTGTCTTTATTAAAAAATAAATATTTAAAAAATAAATTTGACTATTAAAGTTAGATATTCTTTATTTATTTATTCATTGAAATTTGTCTTCATAAGAATTTTTCATTTAAATGCTTTGTGGAGTATGTATGGAAAGTGCGGGTGTGTTAAGAATTAATTTAGGCTTTTAGTTTAGTGTGTCCATATTCAGTGATTCATTTTTTTGTGTTCATGATTTATTATTATTATTTTTTTGAATTATACAATGCCTTCAGGCACGAGTTATCGCTAGTATAAATATAAATTAAGTGTAAATATCCAAATTTTACAACAACAATTTTAAATGAAATTACTGGTTAGAAGAATCAGGGTACACAGAGACATAGACATGATCTAATTAGGTACAACTAACTGCATATTAATTAACAAATCAAAGATGTTCTTATACACTACAAGTATACATTAATTTGTGGCAAGTATCAAAACTTTCCCATTATGCATTATCTGTTTTGAATGAACAAATCAACAATTATACAATATGGAAGAGAATATGATAATCTATGGACTCTGTTTCATCCTATCTCTCAAATTTGCAGAAGTAAAACAAATTATAAGATTATGAGCTCTGTCTCCATACCATCTATTCAAATAAATAACATTACTTTAACCTTCCCATCATCAAAATATGGAAGCTCTCCTTTATGGACAGGGGTCAAGGAAGAGAGTAATTAAGTGGAGACGGGGAAGAAGACAGAATTTCTCTATTTATTTTATTTTTTTTCATTTTAAGTGAAATACAATAAATGATACTTGAATGAAAAAGCAAGTTAAATAAAAGGTCGACAAGCCAACCAGTTTTTCATTGTACATTGCTCTCGTATCAAATAGATGACACTTCCGGTGGAACTACAGAAATATATTCATTCCAACAATTTCAAACATACATGCTCTAATAATACAAAATGGCACTGCATTCCCATATCTTTGATGCTGCAAGCTACGGCAGTCGGCAGATTCCACATTCCTACCAAATTGGCCAAGATATTCCTAATCCTCACCTCACCATATTCAACATTTCTATCAAATCCATCCACCGACCAGGAACGAGCAAAATGTCCCACCAAATATGCCTCACTGCCATTCTATAAATCAACTAATTTATAGTTCTAACAAAACACCAATTTTCTTAAATGGTCAGTCAGTATAGAATGCTGATTCTGCATCCCACCGAAACAAGTGTCAGGGCTTAGCCTTAGTATAGTTCTTTCTCCTTGCTGCAAATGTTTCTGCAACCAGTAGAGGGAAGGCAATAGTTGCATCACAGTGTACCTGATCAAAACAAACGCATTTAAACAAAATAATTACAACTGTATACCTTCTGCATAAAATATTGACATGGTAAAGGTGATGATGTACATGGAAATCTATACAATTTTTACAAATTCCAGAAGCTCTAAGGCAGCAATTAAAGCACAGGCAAAAGGCTTAACCTTTACAGTCTTGGCAGAACCACGAATTTTCCCCCAAGATACAGCTTCATCTGGATGGGCACCGGAATCACTTCCATCAAATTCCTGTGCTGTGTTGATGAAGATGGCAAAATCTGCACCATTACGCATCATATTAGCATTGCAAATGTGATGCTTCGGTAGCCCTCCCCAAGAATTATCATCCCAGTCTTGCTGGGACTTGCATGGACTGCCTCGCTATTCATGGCTCTGATATCTGTATACCAAGGTAAATATGATAGTCAATTTACTTTTAACCTATGATAGAATGCACGAATACAGCAAAAAGGTTACCTTGCACCAGGTCAATGACTAGACCAGGATTGCGGAAAGAGTGGAAGTATAACATATCCCCTAGAGAGCCATCCGTTATTCCAGGGCAGTAGACAGGAATATTGTTCTGAAAGACAAATAAACAGTATAATGGTTTAAATTAGTTCACCCAAGGTATCTAAGGTATAATAAGACATGGAGAAAGAAGCTCTATTTTGAATTGGAGTATTTAGAGCAACGGTAATAACTGTTCTTGTAGTATATCAGCTGCTAGCCCATTAGATTGTCTTACTTCGCTACCTATCTATATATGAATTGATAATAAAAAACAATACGATTACAGCCAGTAGAAGGTTCTACAACATTAACATAAAATTCAAGTTCAAGAATTGTAGGTGTTATAACTTTTTCAAGCAGGAAGCATGTCCTGGAATGGGGAACAAAAATTACCATGAAATCCTAGCATTGACATGGCACTTCGAACAAATTCAAAAATTGATTTTTTCTTTATTGCACTACTTAAAAGCAATGACAGCGAATATATATATATATATATATACACACACACACACACACACACACATAGGGAACGAACTAAAAATGAACCGGCTATAGCGACAGACATAGAAAGCCGATTTTCTATGCTATAGCGACGGATAAAACCGTCGCTATAGCCGGTTCGTTTTTAGTTCGCTCCCTATGATTCGCTGGAGAGAGACAACCTATATGTGTGTATATATATATACACTCTGATAAAGAGAATAAGTACAGGAAAAGAAAAAACAAGAATAATGCTCGGGGTACCAAAACTGAATTGTCGTCTTTGCATTGGTTGATCATGTCATGGTGATTGATTATGTATAAATATTAAGTATTGAGCCACCAATCAATGTAGTAAAGACTGGTTTGGTATCCCAAACATTAATAAAAAACAAATAGGTAGTATTTCAGGAAGTCAACTTAAATATGGGTCAATACCAACCTTATATGCCCAGTACAGATATGAACTCTCATGATTGATTTCCTTCCCCAAGCGAGCAATTACTTTAGACGGCATCCACAATACACCCTGTTAGATGGAAGGAATGTCTAGGGGTATCATTTATGTGATGGTCTCTTCAAAGCAGTAGATAATTAAGAAAAGTAGTTGATGGAAAATAAAAAGAAAACAAAGAAACAAGAAAGAAAAGAGCTATGCTCAAGTTAGAATAAGTGAAAGAAGAAAAAAAACATACAAGAGAGAAGAATCTGAGTTTCAATCATAGGTCACCAAGACATTCCATCAAATATGTCCACTAAAAAGCTAGAACTACTTGATATATAAGCGCTAATGATTGAAAAATGTATACATTTGGAGAATACTACATTTATAGTCATGTGTCTGAATGCATCTTTCTGTGAACGAGTTTTGAGCCATAAAGAACAGGAATTTGCCAGACATATAGAGAAAGCATCTAGCATTTACTTACACAATTAATAGAAATTTAACTTTTATTCAAAATGGATATCATTTCTGCTATTTATCTAGTAAAACAAGGTAGTTGCACAATCATAAAAGTTCAATACCCATAGGTCATTTATATGATTAAAAATTCACTCAAATATTGGAATACCTTCTCAGTTTGCTCCTCCAACATTTGGTCAAATATGGGAATAATCCAATCCTCAAACTTGCAGTAGTTGTCATTAGGAACCAGCAGGTTACCTATACGGTTCAGTCCTTTTGAGCGCAGAGCAGCTCCAGCTAGAGAAAAATCGCCTCTATAAGTGGGTGCAAGGCACTTTATAAGATCTTCTTCTACACCACCAGCTGTTGTAACCACTACATCAACCTGCGGTTAATTAGGAAACTTCCTATATCTTAAGAATCACTACTAAAATAATACTGGATTGAACTATCTAATGAAATAATCAAGTCACTAAACAAATTAATGGCAAACATTCTTCTCCATATTATGAGAATTTCACATCAATGAAAAGGTATTCATTGGTCAAGTAAGTATATTTCATCGAGATTGGGTATTACCGGGTTAAATACACTTTTTCCCACTCTACTAGGGGTCAGTTTACAAATGCATCACACAAGTGAATTTTTTTACGATCAACTCATTGAACTATAACTTTTTTACAAAAATTAAAATTTTCGTCTAAAAGTGTTAAAGTTAACGGAATGTTTATGTGACACCACATCAGATGCTTAGGTGGATATTCAACAATTAAAAAACACAACAATTGTCAATTCTATAATAAATAGTTAACCAAAATATAAATCAAATTAATGTACATAACAAATAATTAAATTAATTAAATAAATTAATAATAAATATATTAATGTATAATTTTTACAAATATATTTATATAAAATTAATGAATTCATATTATTTTTTAATTTTTAAATATTTTAAGTTCACTTTAAAAATATAAAATTATCTAATATTTTGAAATGGAGGGATTATTATTATTATTATTATTATTATTATTATTACCATATTCCTTTTCCAAATAAAAGAGAAAAAAACTTCATCTTCCCTCATGTAACCTCCATCGCCGCCACCATCATCCATAACCACCACCATCAACCCCCAAACATCTACACCACTAACCTCCGATCACAACCACCACCGCCGCGATATATCTTGATCGTGATACCCACCACGCTCCCCGCCACGCTCCACCGCAAGACTCGACACCACCTCCACTCGTCGCTAATGCCGATCTCGGTTCATCAAGTCGATCTAGTCAGATCCGATTCGATTAACGCCATCAGAGCACATGAAATCAGAAGAAACAAACCAAACCACCATGGAATCCGGCGAAAAGAAGAGAATATCAACAAACCAAACCATATCAAATCTGATGCAATCAGAACATAACCCAGATAGTATGGTTTCATCATCGGCATCTCTTTTGCCTTTAAATTGGCCATCATGAGTGTCATGGTATCCAACACAAGAATCCATTGGAATAAGATCTTCTGCCTTCATCCGCTTCGATGTGCGAGTTCTAACCTCCCCCCACCCAGTTTTGGCACTGTTGTAACCTGCGGATGTCTCAATATGATCCTCAGCTATTTGTTGTTCTTCATCATCTCTAAAATTATTCGAGTTATGCTTTTCATACATCTCTGAATCAATTAAATCAGCAGAAGTTTTTTCATTAATTTTAGAAAATGAAGATGTTAAACTCTAGTCAAACCCAGATAGAACATGACAAACCCCATTCAACCAAAGAAGAACAGCAAATCCAAGCCCAAATCAGACGCAATCAAAACCCAGGTCCAACCAAAATCAGAAACCTTTTAAAGGAAGAAGGAACCACCACCAAAGAAACAAAGGAACCACCACCGAAGAAGGAACTCATATTAATGTGCTAGATCTGATCGGATCTGATGAATAAATGATTTTTACTTTGCAGATCATCAATGAAGGATTTGTTTTAATTTCTTTTTTAACTTTTCTTTTAATTTGTAATATACTACAAAATTTAAAGCCTACTTTTTAGCATATTTTTATTTTTTTAATATTTCTTTCTTTTATATTTAAGCCTAGAGCTAATGATTTCATGATATAAATAATAATTATATTAATTTTCAAAAATAAAAATAGTAATTAATTTTCAAAATTTTAGTTATATTTTGAAGATTGAATTTATTTTATGAATTTTAATTTGTGCTTATTATGAATATACTTATGAATAATGTTAAAGACATTACTCAAATTCAAAATTTATCCAAATTTCTCTTTTTTCAATAATATATGTAATATATCTTAATACAATGAAAGACAAATTTGTCAACAAAAAAAATACTAATAATTTTTCATTATTAATGTTGAGGGTATTATGACAATTTTCAAAGAAAAGTCGATAAAAAGTAGTTAAACCCATTTAATTTCTTATGTGGCAACAACTAGGATGAACGTCCATCTTCGTTTAACAGTTTAATACTTAGTTTAACACCCATTACAGTTTAATACTTCTATCAATTGTCAACACACTAAACCTAGTTTAACAGTCTAAAAAATGGACTAGTTCAATTACAAATCATAAATTTAATTACTCGTAACAACTTCATCTTGTTGTCCTAATTCAGTGATTTCACACAGTTATTCCATCAAACAAATGTATGTATTGAAAAATACAAGAAATAAAATGGGCAATTTGAATATATCACTTACCATATGATGCTGAACAAGATACCTAATGGTGTCCCGAACACCAGAAGAAACAAGATTTGAAGTAAACCCCAAAAACAATTTGCTCCTCACGGACTCTCTTAATGCCGGTTCTCTCTCCTCTTCACTACAATCCTCTGCTAAAAACTCGTCTGCAAGCCTCCAATCTAGCTTCAAAACCCCAAATTCAAAACACAAATAAATAATTCTGGTTTAAAATACAAAAAGAAAGAAACTTGTACTGAACACTAACCATTTGATTGACGACTTGAATGGCGTCACCAAGATTTGAGGCCTGGAAACCAGTGGAGAGCATGGAGCTGAGAAGCTCAGTATAATTGACTCCACGGTTGAAATCGTAGCCCTCGATTTTAGTGCAAGACCCTTCAAGGGTTTCTGATTGCTTGAACACTAATGAGTGTACGAACTCCATAATGTTTTCTTTCGTTGCATCTCCCATTTTCTTTCTGTGAGTGAGTAGGAGAGAGAGAACGAGGGAGAATGCGACTCTTTTGTGGCACAAAATAGCTACTTGATGGTTTGAAATTAATGGTTTGAAAGCAACATAAAGTGAATTGAACAAACTAGACAAATTAAATGGAATAATATATCAGAAACAAATAAACAGATCTATCAAAAAAGCAAACAGACATACAAACATGTATACATATACAATAACAAACATAATCAGTGGTGTAAACTATCATAAAGTGAAACAGACCTATTGAAAAGGAATTGAACTGCAGAAAGATTTCCTTTGGGACTGAGAGGGTTTATGCAAATGTAAGGACAGAGTTGTAATATCCACGGGAAAAAGAAAAAGGTATGAAAATGAAAAAGAAACAAAAAACAAAAATCCCAAAAAAGTCCCAGACTCCTAAAAAACTAAAAATAAATAAATCTTCTTAACTAGTAGTCACTTATCAATTGGGTAATTAACATATTTTGCTATACTTGAGACCGTCAACCTATCTTTCTAAAGGCTAAATTTCTATTAAATCGAGTAATAATAAATATCATAATCTTATGTTTTCCAATGCATAATTTTGATTATTACATGTTAAAACTGTAAAAGCTGACTGCAGTTTTCTACAGCACAAGGTGGGTGCTGTAGAAAACAAAACACATTGTTCCTCCTCATCTGTGCAGCAATATGCCAACTTCAGCATGTTATGGAGTATATAAAGTTCAATAAGCAATTTGCAACTAGCTTCAGTATGAGGCTAATTTTCTATAAGCCAATTTCTGTCAAGAATATAGAAAGGTATTTTATCGCTCAAGTCTTTCTTAGTCATGAACTTTTAACCTACAAATCATCTCTAATAAACGGTTACCAAGCGTGCTTGATACAAAACAGGAAACTAATTCTGTTGGAAGTATATCAATTACGGGTTAAGGGGGGAGTTAATAGATTGACTATGCCCGAAAATTAGTTTGTTTCATCACTTTTAATTTATTGAGTTTTGGGAGTTTTTACCTGTATTGAAAGTTGTTTCTTTACTCATTTACAATAGAGTCGTGTTGGGGTTAACTCTGATTACTGAGGAGGTATTTTTCAATAGTTATGTCATAGTTCTACCGAGGGGTTATAAGACTGAAGGGGTAAAGAAATTCAAATCAGTTTAGTGTATATTTTGAGTTGTACTTAACAAAAACTCCCACAGAGGTTCCACTTACTCTGACTGCTTGCTTGCTGCCTTAAAGTTTCGTGTGTTCTAATCTATTAAACTTTTAACTCCCTTGCTTTATGGTTTGTTGTTTTTCCTTCTCAATTTCTTTGCTACACCAGTTCTATCATGATGAGATGTGGAAGTAACAGCCTCAAAATCTCTGATTCCCACATTCTACAAAGATTTTGAAATCCTACAATGGAAGTGCATAAACTTTTAGAACACATCATCTAGTAAATAGCCTGGAAAGCTTGAATCTAGCTCCTCAATGTCACGATGCTAAACCCCTAAAGTAGGTATTACACATCTAGAGTTCTGACAACAAAACTAATGTAGAGCTGGTTAAAATAATAAAATAGACGGGGAACACAATCCACACATAAGCAGCATGCAGCATAAATAGTGGGGAATGAAAGCATGCCTATTATATTGCCACAAATATAAAAATTGTAGCAACGTTGTGAATAAAATCCTATGCACCTACTTGACATACTTTGCTATCAACTTCCATCTTCGCCTATGATAAATTTCTATTTCCTCATAAATTCCAAGTTTTTGCCCCCATCGTAATAATCAAATTCCCACCGCTTCCTAGTAATTCTTACAACACAAAGCTTCTCTCATCAGGGTTCAAGCATCATATTGTGACAAGGGGTAATACCCATGGCGTTTTGAAGTTCAAGATAAATAATTTTTTGTTTTCTATTTTTTTTGCCGAGCTCTGGTTGTGTGTCTTACGGGATTGGAGTCAACTTCACTCCCTGTTGCCTGGGATAATCCAATTCATTATGTTTCTCTTTTGACTGCAAATGTGTGTGTATAAATATATAAACTTAGATATACCCAAACTTCAAATTATGCGAGATCAAATTTAATTTTTTAATTCTTTTTATTATTCAGATCTTCATTTTATCAGAAGCACAACTCATCAGCTGATCAAACAACACTCTAAATTTGCAAAAGTGAAAAACTTGTAATGTCAACAGAAAAAGTAGCAACAACAAAGAAATCTAAGCAATCTAAGCTAAATTATGAATCCACAGATCATAAAATTTCTGGGTCTCAAAGCATTTCAACAGTTAAACAGCACCCTAACTTGGGTGAAAGATTGAAACAAAAATACAGAGCTGATGATAAAGAAAGAATTAATAAAGAGGGGATAAAGATACATACTTGGCAATAGAACACTCCTCAATATGCTTCACTTCCTCCTACCCCGCCATGTTTCTTCTTCACTTCCTGATGTTGCGTTTTTTATTTTATTTTTATTAAGGGGAGGCATTTTACCATATTACCCCTATATATTCTGTAAAATAGTTTGCGGCTATAATGAATTTAGCTAAGACCTCCTCTAAAGTTGGTTGCTTTTCTGACCGGTGGGTTGTTTGATTGTGAAAACCTGGTGGATACGGTTGTCTTGGACCTAGTTTTGAGCCTGATTGTTACTCCACCTAGGGTTGTAGGAATTCTCATATTGATGCTGGTATATATTCTGATTTTCTACAAATCGCTGATGGCACATTGATCAGTAACACGATTTCTCGCACAGAGTTCAAAAACTATCGCTATGGATCCCAGAATGAATCTTTTTAGTCATGGATATTATCCCGTTTGTCGGATTGACCCGTGTCGTAGGCCACTGATAGTTGTTAGTGACCATTATTTTTAATAACTGGTATGCTTCATCGAATTTCTTTCTCATAACCAAAATGTTGCACCGATACTTGTCCTCGTGGGACCATGCAACCCATTGTAGAACGTCTACACCTGCAACCATTTCGGAATTCCGTGATGTGAATACTTACAGAGTAAGTCGTTAAATCTTTCACATGTCTCGTATAAAATCTTTGAATCAAATTGGTTGAATGAAGTAATGACATTCCTCATTTTTGTCGTTTTCGCAAGTGGAAATAACTTGGCTAAAACACTTTGTGCCAAATCTGCCCATGTTGTGATTGAACCCGATGGCAAAGAGTGCAATCAATTTTTTGCCTTATCGTGGAGTGTGAAAGGGAAAAGTCTTAACCTCATTGCCTCCTTCGTAACCCCATTGAACTTGAACGTGTCGCAAATTTCCAAGAAACTGATGAGATGCTCATTCGGACCACCCCCAAACTGCAATGAATTCTACAACATCTGAATGGTTCCTAGATTAATCTTGAAACTAATCGCATTGATAGCCGGATTGAATGCCTGTCGTTAGACATAATCCCTTAGTGATTTTTGTTCTTTTGCAGCCATAATTTTTTGCGTATTGGTTTCCTTTGTCTGTTTTTCTTCCGTCTGTGTTTATTCACCAGATAACTTCAGTTTTCGGAACTTTCTTTCGATATCGTCTGCGTACGGCAAATATTCCTCCTTACCTTTAGACCTAGTATGCATACGCAGATAAGTAAACCTACAAAGGCGAAAGATAACACAAACTGGTAACTCAATGAGGTCTTCTTCCTCTTCAAGTCTCCGGCCTGAAATCCTTGCGAAGCTCTGCAACTCTCCGATTCCAATCACTAGCTATCTACTTCAATCTCTCTGTGTTTTTCAATGAATAACCTTCCCTCCTTAATATAAAAATTCCTCCTCAAAGTCCAGCTTTATTCAGAATCCAATTAGAAATTCGTCCAAAATCCCAATTAACCAAGGCCTCCTCTAAGCTTCCTTGACTTCCAGCACCCCGACGCTGGTTTGACTCGTCTAGCCCCGACGCGGGTGAAGTTGTTGAAATTACCATTTTGCCCTTTCTCTTATCAGAAATTACCGTTTTACCCTTTTTGTTGCATTTACCAACACAATAATACAAAAACAAGTAAAATGTCCTAAATAACTTAAAAATTAACAATATATATTAAGTCCAAAAGTACTCAATTCGTGGATATACAACCCACTCATCAGTAGTGCCTTTTGATTCTTATTGTTCGTATGAAGGTTTTGTTGATATATTTATTGGTTGTGATTTTATTTTTGACAGAATTTCTGACAAATTTTTTTTTATGAAAATTATAGAACATGTAATAAGCAAAGTAGCATTTAACTGAGTTGTATAATTAAATACTAATCTAATACTAACTAAACTAAAATCGTCCAATATAATGTAATAAATAAATAAATATAGTAAATTAGGACATAATTGGCCACTATTAAAACCACTAAGTAACATTTACTTAGTTTGCTACTAATATATAAAATATAATAAAAATAATGTAATGCAATATAATATAAAAACTAAGTAGCTTAGTTTGCTATCAATAAAAAATATAATATAATAATACTTTCTAATATAATATAATAAATTGAAATAAAATAACTTGATTGTAGGTGTATTACCCGAAGAGTGGGGCTTTCATTGTTGTTCAGCCTAATAAAAACAAGTTGAAATGTGTTTTAAATGAGAAATGGTGATGATGAAATATCATCACTAAGCATCTTTGCTTTTAATAATCATTTTTCTTGTTTCCACAGAGCAAATTTTTTTGATTATAATCTTGAATAGGTGTGTGTTTTGAAAGGTACATTCTGAGGAATCTTGATATGTTTATATGATACTCCCAAATTAGGGGAGCCCTGCCAGTGAAAGGTGGGGATATGCCACCCACCAGCCCAACTTGCCCGTTAGTGGGAGTTGTTCCTTATAAAAGAATAATGATAATAACACCGTACGTTTTTAAAATAAGGGTTAAGTTCAAAGAGAACACTTTGGGTTTTTAGCCATTTTTACTTAATCATCTATAACAAGAAAGTTATATTTAGGCAATTCGATTTTTAAGTTCGTGTGAAAACGCTACTTTTTCCATCCAATTTAATCACATGTGTCATCAAGCGCCAAAAACGCGTGAAAAGGTGTGAGACCCCGATTTTATCAATAAAGATTTAAATTTTGTCGAAATAATTTTTAATATTATGGTGTGAATTTAAGATAATATTATAGTTGTGGGTAGTATTTATAAATTTTGCAAAGTATCGCAAGTGGTTATATTATATTCGATTGGTGAGGAATATTCTTGGTTAGCGAGGGAATATTCGTATAACTACCAATCATTGGTGGACCCCACAATGTAATTATTATTTGGATTGAGAAACGACAAAAATATTTTTTATTGAAATAACAAATGGAAGTTTTACCGCTGATCTTCGTTGAACTACTTCAGTAGTAAAAGTATGCGAATACGTGTGTGGTTGCGTAGTAGACACGGTATTGATTATCGATCGCTTATGTGAGAAGTCACCACTTTGATTCCATTATCATCGATTAATAATATGAATTATTATAATGATAATGACGTTTTGTTTTATTCAGTATTATTAACGTAATAAAACGTAAACATCTTTTATATAAAATGTAATACTTTATTAAAGTTATTCTATAAATAAAATATATTATATTTTATTATTCATAGTGTTAAATAAAATGTTGCGTAAGAAAAATGTTTTTATATAAATAGAATATATTATATTTTATTTAAAAGATTTTGCTTTAAATATGGAATAGTCGATTAAAAGTAAATCAATCCTGACTTAAATGGATTAATTACTATCGATTCTATTTTCCTATAAATAGTTTCATTCCTTCATTATTTTCTTACGAATTCATCAAACTCTATAGAAAACTATAGAGAAAAGAAGAAAAGTATTCTACTTCTTCACTTCGCCAATATTCATTCTTCTAGGTAGGAATATTATTTGTTGTATCTTAAGTAAAGGGTGTTATTCTTTTCTTATTCACGAAGAGAACTTCCATTATTCCATTCATTATTATTCGCATTAATAACTTTTGTAAAAGTGGCATACCCTATACATAACTCAGATACGCTGGCATACCTTATACTTGGTGAAATCCTTATATTATTCCATTCTTATTTATTCTATCGGAATAACTCTGTATCACGCTGAATCCCTATATACTTGGTGATCTTCTTCATTATTCCATTCTTTATTATTCTCATTGGAATATCCTCGTCATGCATGTGTTTTTACCGGACTCGGTTCCATTGTTTATTATTCCGCATTTATTATTCTCATTTGGAATATCCTATCGTGTGTTTTACACCTACAGTTCCATTGTTTATTATTATTCAACATTTATTATTCTTTGGATCATCCATCCCGCTTGTAAATTTCACCGACTGGGTTCGTTATTATTATTCTGCTGAATAACTTTTAATACATCTAATCACCGCATGCACGGTGATTTCCTTTGTTATTCCATTCTTTATTATACCCAAATGGTTAAAACTTTGACTTATACTCCATGAAATTAGTAGAATATTCTCGATATTTGCGTTTCATCCAAAGATCTTTTCATGAAAATATTCTTCCGATCATTCTTGAATTTTACTCTACAAAATAGTATCTTGTTGACAATTTGACGTTCTTAATTCTGGATAAAATAATTCTTGAACTTGTTTTATTGAATTATTATGTCATTGTCATCATCCTCACGTTATATTATGTTATCTTTTGGCTTACGTGCGTAGATGCACTTAAGTATGATTATTTACGACCGGGATCATTCGGATAATCACGACTTGTTATAAATGATGTGACAAAAGTCCTCAAATGTTATAATGCAATGATGGATAGTTTTTGGTATGATTATGACCAGGGGTGATTCGGTATAGTCATGACCATTGATAATTTGATGAAAATCCTCGACCGTGTAGTACAAGGATGATTAGATATTGTGGTTTATTCATTAAACCGAGTCTTAGTGATAAAATTGATGAAAACCTTTTAAAACCTAAAAGATAGTAGACTTTATTTTCTACTTGACTCTTTTAATGGATTGCATATTTCGCTCATAGCTTAAACCGGTTGTCTATTGTATTTTATCGCTTTAACATTGTTGAAGACTATTGATAATTTATTCTCGCATTATCTTAGTTATAATATTTCTTCTCGGCTAGTTGAGCTCACCCTTTCTTTCACCGTTTTCTCTTGTGAAATGAGAATATAAATTGGACGAGTCGGGAACTGGAGTAATGGTCCGGAGAGGATAAGATTAGTAGTCCTCACTATTCTCGTGAAATAGTGTGATAATAATTGTAATGAGGACTCCTTTTGAGTTTGTATAATATCTAGTAGACAATATTTGTATTCAAACTCACAGCTTATATGTCATATTAGATACTGACAGTTATATTAAGTAAGTTGTATTTAAATTACATGCACTATGTAAGTGGCGACCCAAGATGGGTAACGATACCTAATTTTGGGGGTGTCACAAATTGTATCGAGCTTAGGGATATGATCCCCGGTGAGATGTGAGATAAGAACTAGAGGGAGAGACAGAAATTCCTTCGCTAGATGACCTACCTAAATTTATTTGGTATTTAATTGGTGGGTCACGAGTATAGGGATAATATGTGATATGTTAATTAACCCTTGTTTTGTGACAAAGGTGTTTGAGAATGGCATCCGAAAATGCTTTGAGATAAGTAATGAAGCACATGAGAGTCCGATTCAAATTTCAAACAAAAGGTAACGACCAACAACACGATAATAATCATATCGGTGGCAACCGCCATCGTAATAATGATAACCATCGTGGGAAATTATCATGCCAAGAATGGTAACCACTTCGTGGTAATCATGGCAAAGATAATAGAAGTGGAAATTGCAAGAAGAGAAGGTCATTTAGCCCAATTTTGTTGCACCAAAGTCAAGTTCTAGGCTGGGACGGTGGCACCAAAGGTGGATATGGACAAAACAAAGTCGTTGGTTTTAGGAAGTGCATTTTTCACGACTTCTCAAAAAGCGAGTAAACCGAACGAAGTTAGCACGGGTTAGTTAATTATAAATCATAAGTCTATACCTTATAAGATACTGGGTTCTACCCATTATTTTATCTCTCTCTTGCTTTGCTCAACGCTTAAATTTGACTCGGAGAAGTTAGACTTTGACTTATCGTTGAAACTTCGTTAGTAGGAGTTACCGCTACTATTTTTAAATCTTGTTTGATTCAAATAAACACTTTCACGTTACTTCGATCTTATCTCTTTGAAAATATTTGTCTTTGATGTGACTTTAGAAATCGATCACTAAATACTTATCATGATTTTAGTAAGGTTGTTAGCTTTCATGCGAATTCAAAGTAACCAAACCACTAAAAGTCAATCATCATCATATCAAGCCATAAGTAAAGAGCCCCGATCCTTTCGTTGTTGACTTC
>CM035172.1:38677669-38779552 GCA_020205615.1 Panax quinquefolius | reverse complement strand
CTGACAAACTTTCAGCCAAAATGCAAACAAGTAACAAGAAATGCTTTAATATTATTATGTCCCCCACTGGAGGTCCACAGCGCAACTTGCTAGGAACTTAGCTCTGATACCAAATGATGGACTCCACGGCACGCTTGCGTGAGGTGATCGTCGCTCGGATCGTTTCTAACAAGCTATAAGGGTGAAACTCTCTTGACACCTCAACCCAACGCCTATAAATAGGCGAGAACCTTGGTACAATCGATCAAGTAATGAAATATGTGTTGAATGGAACACCACCGACACCTAAACCCCATACTTATAAGAAGCAGAAACCTCAATACAATTGACAATTGATGCGGTAAAAGACGTCACACACAACTATGAATTGTTGTATGATAAGTCAAAGTTTGAACCTCACAAATGAACCATGAACAGTTCGAGAGTTCTCAAAGAACCAAAAGGAGAATAATCTCACAATAATTTTATTAATCAAAGTTGTTCTTTTGAATTACATCGGTCAATCCCCTATTTATACTAATAAAAAGTAACCCTAATCCTATAAGGAAATAAAAAATCAATTTGGAATGAAATCCTAGCTTAAAAATCATCCTAATTACATTAGAATTGGAAAAGGTAATAAAATCTACGCACAAATCCGCGTCCAACTTTTCTGAAACGCGTCTAGAACACGTTGGAGCAGCTAGAAGCGTCGCAGCTCTAGAATGGGCGCCAGTGACACTGGACTTTCTGTCCGCTTTGCTGTTTTTGAACATTTTCACTTCTTTGACGTTTTAAGTCTCGAATGTAATTCTTTGCTCCGTTTTCATTTCCTCCACCAAATTCAACCTTTGATTGAACCAAATTAATGAGCTTAGAATCTTATCCCATAACGAACGCCTTGCCTTGTAGCTGGAATCCTTTCCTTTCGTTACGTGCATTGAAACATTGTGTTGTTGCGTATTAAATTGTACATTCTTTGTGATGCTTGGACATCCACAACGTCGCGTGATCGCTAATCCCTCCATGAATTGAAACATAACTTCGTCGATGATTAGGCAACACACATGAACACGGAATTGTAAACTTGGTTTGCGTTGATTTGGTCTTACTAAATAGATCGTTTCTAGCAATCCCAAATCACATAATTCAAATTCCCCTCGCGCTCCACTTGAATTGAGCTCCAATTTAGGTATCCTCGAATAGACTTTAGCCCAATTACTTGAAATCAATTGTTGAACCCTTGAAGCTTGAATCGTCAGATTAACGGCCCGGTCAGTCTGTCATCATCAACTAACTTCACCTTTGCACTGTTGGGCAGGTTCAAGTACATACGCATGGCTTACAAAAGGCCATTTAATAAACAATCCAAGTCCTAAATTAGCATACCATCGACTAGCTAAATCAAATTTCTAAGTATAAATGAGTAATAGAAAGCAATGGATATCCACAAGAAACGTAAGCAAGAAAGGAAAATCCTAAACCAGTAACATAGGTGTAATTACAAGACCTTTAAATAAAGTAAATATTAGGCATAAAGCATCCCGTAGAAGTACACAGATGGAGAAAGAGCCTGACCTAAAATCCAGATCAAACTACAATTACCAAAAGAGACTCAGCTAGATCATGAAAGGACATAACCAATGTCAATATAGAGCAAACCCATCAAGAAAATGCCAAGAAATCAAGCATAAATTTAATAAATAAATAAAAAAAGACAATTGGGGATGCCTGTACGGGTTGATGGCTCTTCTGGGTGGACTCATCCTGAGCTAAAGCAGCCTCCAATTGGGTCGAAATTGTGGCCATGGAAGATGGGTAGCCGGTGGTTCGTCTCCGACAAAGGGTATGATGTAAAACGGTAGTTGTGAAGCTCAATTGTCTAAGAGCATCTCAGGAGATGCTCAAATCCTGACTAAATTTAGTCCAACCCTCAGAATTTGGGGTATTTTTGGGCAAAACAAATAGACTATATTCAGTAACTTAGTTTTGATGAATTATAAATTTTTAATATATTTAAATGGGAGTATGGAAGAATGATTGGTGAATAATAATTTTTTTAATATTATAGTGATTATCTGTTGAAAAAATTAAAATACTATCTCATATAGATTGATATCATATGGACTAAATATAATCTATGATCACCTTACTGAAGATGCTCTAAACATCATCTTATAGGATGTCTAGGTACATTGACCTACCGGTGTATGCGAGACCGATCCGGTTAGCATGACGTTTATTTTTTGATAAGTTTGTCAATTAATCAATAGAATTCTGACACACACGCGAGACATACATTTGATTGAACAATATTAGTCGCAAGTGACCAGACAAATTATGACTCTCAATTCTTTACTTTACCTGGTGTGCCACGAATTTTGGCCACAGAAAGTCAGAGACGAGTAGAAGTTGGATATGGTTATCATCAAGTTATCTTTATGTTAATTTTGTCTATTAATCAATACAGATTCGATACATAGAGATATCTCTAAATTTATGTGATAATACTGTATTAATTAATTGATTAAAATTAATTTTATACTAACCACTCTCATAAAAATTTGAGTGGTCCGAACCTGGATCCCATCAATTCAAAGTTGTTTAATAGGTACATGCATCTCCTAGCAATATAATGAATCCATCAAAATAACTTTTGGCACATAAATAATTTATGAAAATAAAAAACAATTTAAAATATGAATAAAATCTAATAAAATTATATTGGACTTGTTTTATGTTTAAATTTTAGTCATGATTCAAAAAAATATATTTAATTATTATATATTCAAATTGATACTCAATACGTGCTCAAATAAAAATGAATAATTAGTTACTTTCTCTATCCTCAAAAGTGTAGATGGTTAGATTTATCTTTGTTGAGATATTTTTTACTTTTTTACATTTATTTTTTTCTTCATTTTCTTCCACATTTCGCAAGTTCCAAACGGAGATTTAAAGGGAAATTGACTTCATAATATCATTGTTTTATTTTTTTGGTTTTTTCTGTTTTGGAAGGAAAAGTGGATCATATTTTAGAAAAAGAAACTGAACATTGTTAATCCTTCTCTATAGATCAAAAGAGTGGGAGGATGATAGAGCAAATATATATATATAAATTACATACATAAAATGAAAGGAAATTTACACAAATAACTATAATTTGACTTCTTCAATTATTTTTGTGTAAACACGAGTAGTTATAGTGTATATTTAGTTACTAAACGTTTATTATGTTTGCAAGTTCAAACGTCTTTAAAAATTTTTGTTATTTTAATAGCAACTTATTTAATTCACAAATACAACGTTTGAGTCTCAAATGGATTAAAATTGATGCGTTATGTTTGGAGGTCCAAACGTTGTAAATACAAAACGATGATAAATTGGACAAAACCTAATTGTTAAATACATGGATGGAGTATCTTTAGTTAATTAATTACTAGCAAACTGAGCCCTAAATTAGGCCTGGTAAAATATGGTTATGGATTGGTTTTTGGTTTTCAAAATATGGTTATGGTTCCATTTAACTAAAATCATATTAACCATTTTTAATATGGGTTATGTGGGTTGGAACCATATGGTTATGGTTAAAACTCATATTAACCATTTTAAGATGTTTTGACTTTTAAACAAAAATTTTAAAAAATGAAATTAATATATACTATAGATAGAGAGACGAATATAAGTGTGGAATTTAGGCTCCTAAGTAATGCTATAGATATATATAATAAATAATAATATTATTTTTTTTTGGTGGGGGTGAGGTGGGGTGGGGTGGGGGTGGGGGTGGGGATGGGGGTAGGGTGAGGGGTCTATACATAATCACATAATATTATTTATGAAGGGGTGGGGGGTAAAGAGTGTATCATAATCATCATATTATTATTTTTTGGAGAATGAGAGTGAGAGTGGGAGTGGGGGTGGGGGTGGGGGTGGGGTAGAGTGGAGTGGGGTTAGATGGGAAGTAAAGGGTGTATACATAATCGCATAATACTTCACTTTTTATATTTGTTTTAATTAAATGTTGAGGGCCGCCAATGTATTCATTTGGAGAGTGTCTAGTCATTATTGTTTTTAGCACCCAAACACCATATGATTTCTTCTTTATTATGAAATTCAAAACTTCATTATTAAAAGAACGAGTACAAGTAAAGTCCCCCTATGTTTACAATATATATATATATATATATACAGACAGGATCAAGAGTAGATCTCTTAAGTAGTAGAACTCTCTTAAATAATAGAACTTTTATCAAATGACGTAGTTTTGATAAGACGCAGTGGCATTTTGTAAATACCATGCCACCGCGTATTTCTAAAAAATGTCATCGCGTCTTATCAAAACTACGTCTGCTTTTTGATAAAATTCTATTATTTAAGGCATTCTTCATTTAAGAATTCTACTATATATATATATATATATATATATATATATATATATATATATATATATATATATATAATAATAACTCCGTGCAAACGCGTTTGCCATAAGCAACTGTTCAAAGAACCAAGTTTTCATCCATCGATTCATACATTTAATGGCTCAAATTAAACAATTTCCCCATAAGTCTGAAGCAATGACCCTTTTTAATTCCAAAATTGCTACTAAGTTCTGAATCGCCTCCTTTATATATTTAGCCCTGCCAGCATGAGCCTCTGGCCGAGGCACATATATTTTGTCTTATTCTTGGGGCGTTGTTTGCATATATTTTGTTGCAGATCATCAAAATCTAAATTAACTATACATGCTTGCACAACACTACTCACATGCATACACATATCTATAAATCTTTATTTTATTTATTAATATATATTTTAATAAGATCATTACTAATTTTAAAAATTAATTTGAGACATTTAAAAT
The DNA here is from genome assembly GCA_020205615.1 of Panax quinquefolius. Classification (NCBI taxonomy): domain Eukaryota; kingdom Viridiplantae; phylum Streptophyta; class Magnoliopsida; order Apiales; family Araliaceae; genus Panax; species Panax quinquefolius. The sequence continues at coordinate 38,774,706 of CM035172.1, read as the reverse complement.
GAAGATTATTTATTATAGGTTATAAAATAATAAAAAAAATTACGATGAGTTGTAAAACCCAACTTTTGAATAAAGATGAATTTTCTATAAATATTATTTTTTGAATATTATGGAGTGAAATTGATATAATGTTATAGTTGTGGGTAATATTTATAAATTTTGCAAAAGACTGTGAGTTGTTATATAATATTCGATTGGTTGGGAAATATTAGTTTTAACGGGAATATTCGTATAACTAACACAATCATTGGTGGACCTTATTAATTAATTATTGGATTGGATTGAGAAGCGACAAAAATACTTTATGAAAATAACGGCGGAAGTTTTACTGGTTAAAACATTGAAACACCTTTGGTGTTAAAAAATGCGATGTCTGGCATTAGTGGCATAGTAGCACACGGTATTAATTATTTATGCTTACGTGATAAGTCACTCCAGGTTTGTTGGTATTATTAATGTAATAATCTGTAAAATCTTTTACATAAAATGAATACTTTTATAAAGTTATTCTATAAATAAAATATATTCTATTCTATTATGCATAATTATCTGCATAGTATTTTGCATAGTAAAATCTTTTATATAAAACATAATACTTTTATAAAGTTATACATTTTTATTAGACAATAATTAGAATATATTATATTTTATTATCGTAGTATTTTGCATAGTGCTGCGTAGTGTTTGCATAGTAAAATCTTTTATAAAGTTATTAGTTTTATTAGATTATAAATAGAATATATTATATTTTTATTTAAAAGATTTTGCTTTAAATATGGATAGTCAGATTAAAGTAAATCAATCTGGACCGTTCATGAGTTAATTCTTATGCTTGACTCTTCTTCTAAGGTAGGGAATATTATTTGTTGTACTACGTAAGAGGTGTTATTCTTTTATATTCATGAAGAGAACTTATGTTATTCCATTCTTTATTATTCATTGGAATAACAGTATCATGCTTTACCCTATACTTGGTGACATTCTTCTATTATTAAAAGTTTTACTATTCTTAGAATATATATCACATGCGTTTTTTTTATTTAATTGATTCCGCTTTATTTATTATTATTCTGTTGGAATATCACGTCTCATGCATGCGTTTTCTGGCGGACCCGCCCGCTTTTTATTATTATTCATTGGAATATCCTGCCTATCACAATCTTCGCATGCACGGGTGATTTCGTTATTCCATTCTTTATTATTACATTGGAACATCTTCTTGTGGTCGACATTTTACTTTGACCAGTTCCGTTATTTAGTATTCTGTTGGAATAACACATCATGCAAAGTACACGCATGCATGGTGATTTCTTTTGTTATTCCATTCTTTATTATACTCGGTTGGTTAAAGTTTTGACTTATATACTCCATGAAATTAGTGGAATATCCTTGATATTTCAAGGCTTCATCCAATATCTTTTCATGGAAATATTCTTACGAGTATTCTTGAATTTTACTCTACAAAGCGATGATCATGTTGACAATTTGGACATTATTAGTTCTAGATAAATTAATTCTTGAACTTGTTTTATTGAATTCTTATATCATTGTCATCATCCTCGTATTTATATTTTTTGAAAGTCATCTGTGGCTTTTGTAGTGCATAGATGGACTTGGTATGATTATTGTAAGACCCCAACTTTTTAATGAATAAAATCAAATTTCTTTTATTTATTATTTTGAATAATAAGGTATTAATTTGATATAATAACTTTAGGTTATGGGTGAAATGTGAAAATTTTGCAAAATAAGCAAGTGGTTATAAAATATTCATTTTGTTGGTGGAATATTCTTTAAATCGGGAATATTATTGCGGCCAAGCCGCTGACGAATATGTAGCCCATAAATCGGATAACGATCGAATGAAGAAAAATGACAAAATTGAATAACGGCGTAGTTATTCTGAATTAACAACGTTGGAATACACAGTGGTTAAAGTAAAGTAATGCGCGTTGTTGCCACGATGATACGGTATTACAAGATATTGTTGAATTATTGATCCTTACTTAGAAGGCACTACTCAATAATTGTCACGCAGTGAATTACTTCGTTCAATATTTTATTTTATTGATTCAATAATTCTTGCATTGATATTTTATATTATTGTTGTTTCAATTATCGCCATTTACAATATCTCCTTTATCGGATCGATAATTGATTATTTGGAATAATATTATTAGATAACATTATTGGCAATGTCTAGAAAGTTTTGTCGAGGTGGTTTGGTCACCTAATTGCGCCGCCGAGAGAAATCCTTATTGGAAAGTCCCTCTTTTTACGAACAATGGTGGTTGTGACGCCCCAAAATAGGTCCATTCCATCCAACCCATTCGAGTCGCCAAATACATGGTACAAAAACAAATACAACTTCATGAATACGATAACACATATATTATGAGTTTAAATACAACTATTGTCTAATAGGCAGTATAAAAACTCAAAGGGTCCTCATTACAATTATTGATCGCTTATTTCACGAAATAGTGAGGACTACTTAATGCAACCATCCGGATGGTCAATCCATTCCCGACTAGTCCCAAATTATATTCTCATTTTCTGAAGATAACGAAGGAAAGAAAGGGGTGAGCTCAACTAGCCCATGAAAAATATTATGACTAAGATAATATACCACAAATTATCATTAGTCTTCAACGGGAAAAATCGATAAAATATAATGAATAACAAGTTTTAGATCAACAACTGCAGTGGAATAAGCAATCCATTAGAAGAGTCAGTAGAAAAGAATTCTACTATCTTACATTAATTTAAAAGTCCATCATCAATATTTTATCCCTGTAACATCAATCAATACACATCTTTAATCAAATATTCATCTTTGCACTGCGGGCCAAAGATATTCATTTGTATCACCAGTTGGTCATTTCATCTTAACACCTATTCATCTTTGTACTACGGGCCAAAGATATTCATTAGGTAATCATTCATTTTTGCACTACAAGCCAAAGATATTCATCAGTTAATCATTCATCTTTGCACTACGAACAAAGATATTCGATAATATCATCATTTATGAGTGAGGATGATGAAAAATATTTTAAGGGAACGAATCCAGTGAAACAAAATAACAAATATTAGAGATTAAGTATTACGGTTTATCCAAGATCAATAATACTTCATAATAACCAATTTTGAAGCAAAATTCAAGAATAAAGATCAAAACATGGATACAATCAAAGATAGTAACCATAATAGACACCTTGGATAAAAAGAAGAAAATTTCATTTTTGGGTGAATAGTCTAGATTCGTGAATAATTAATGTCGATATCGTGAATAGTCTTAGTATCGTGAATAGTAACTCAGACACCAAAAGATAGAAATTCCACAAGAAAATCATCATGCTTAGTGAATAGTACTTTCGTGAATAAGTAACTCATGAATAGTAACTCGTGAATAGTAACTCATGAATAAGTAACCCCAAACATAAAAAGTTTCAAATTTGATAAAAAGTTCTAACCAATATTTAAAGATAATGATATTGAAGAAATAATATCACTTACGAAGAAAATAACATCCCTTACCTCAAAAAAGACAAGATTTCCGATTGGAATCTTTTGGATATAGTCTTTGAAGGAACTTGCAATCAGAGTATAGCAACACTCAAAGTATCAAAATACTCACAAGAATACGCCGATAATATATAGAGAGAAAGAGAAAAACTTATGAATTAAGTGTGATTTTCATTTCTAACTAAGCACCTATTTATAGAAAAATGCTTGTAACATGTAAGACTAACTTTTCTTTACACGATGGCTTTATCTCATTCTTATTGCCACCCACCACATTTGAAATTCAATTGAGCACATTTCTCACCAACCAATTCTAGAATTTTCCAAAATATTTTATCATTTAAACAATAATCAGAAACTTTAATAATTCATAGAAAATAGCCCGTTTATCAGAAAAATATGAATTTTATGTCCATTCCACACGAAATCGAATTCTCTACAACTTTGTAGCTTTGAGTTTTTCCAAATTCTAAACAGAAAAATACCCGAAATCCACAAACGGATGATTTTTAAATACTTCCAATCCGATAAAATACTGATAAAACATCTCAGCATTAATTCCTTCATTAATAACCATATAAATAAATCCATCATTTATATCCACATAAATATTTCCTTATCATATGAATCAATAATTAATTATTCACAAATAATATTACAGAATCACATTTATGACAACCAGTCTGTTCCCAGGAAAGAGGGGGCTTTCCGATAAGGATTTCTCCTTCTTGGCTGCATTAGATTAGGTGACCAAACCTCTCATTGTGTAGAACTTTCTAGACATTTCCAATAATGTTATCTAATAATATTATTCAAATAATATGAATTATTGATCCGATAATGGAGATCTTTGTGCGATGACAATTATAGAACAACAATAATATAAAATATCAACGCAACAATTATCAATCAATAAAATAAAATATTGAATAAAAATGTGATTACAAATATTATTTGTGAATAATTAATCATTGATTCATATGATAAGGAAATATTTATTTTATGTGGATATAAATGATGGATTTATTTATGTGGTTATAAATGAAGGAATTAATGTTGAGGTGTTTTATTAGTATTTTGTCGGATTGGAGGTATTAAAAATCAAACCAAATGTTTTTTTGATATATTATGGAGTTATAATTTTTAATCCGACCGTTGGATCGTTGTAATTTTTTTGGATATGTTATACATATATAAGTTGAGTATATGTCCACAAATTTTGAACCGTTAAAAATGAGCGTATGATTTGTTATGAATTTTAAGAGGTGGCTGATTCGGAAATCAAAGTATAAATCATTTTGGTGGAAAATTCTAGAATTGGTGGGCCCCACTCTTGGTTGGTGAAGAAATGTGCTGAGATTTTTATTCAAATGTGGTGGGTGGGAATAGTAGCGAGTAAAAGCCATCGTGTTGCGAGTTAAGTCTGCTTGACGTCTAACATTTTCCTATAAATAGAGGGCTAAGTTAGAATTGAAAATCACACCGTAAACAAGTTTTCTTCTCTCTCTCTCTCTAGATTATATTGAGTGTATTTTGTGAGTATTTAGATACTTTGTGAGTTTCATTAATCGATGCAAGTTTCCTTCACCTTTATATACCGATATTCCATCGGAAATCGATATATTTTGAGGTAAGGGATATTATCTTCTTCTTAAATGATATTTTCTTCAATATCATTATCTTAAAATATTGGTATGAACTTTTTATCAAATTTGAAACTTTTTGTGTCGGGGTTACTATTCACGATATACGGCACTATTCACGATATATGACACTATTCACTAATCACGATCACTATTCAATCAAAAAATGAAATTTTTCTTCTTTTTTTTCTAAGTTGTCTATTATGGTTACTATCTTTGATTGTATCCATGTTTTGATCATTATTTTGAATTTCGCTTCAAAATTGGTTATTTCGAATATTATTGAACTTGGATAAACCGTAATACTGAATCCTTAATATTTGATCTTTATCTCACCGGATTCGTTTTTCTTTTAAAATATTTTTCATCATCCTCAGTCCTAAATGATGATATAAATGAATATCTTTGGCCTGTAGTGCAAAGATGAATGATTACCTAATGAATATCTTTGGCCCGTAGTGCAAAGATGAACAGGTGTTGAGATGAACATGACCAACTGGTGATACAAATGAATATCTTTGGCCTGTAGTGCAAAGATGAATATTTGATTCAAGATGTATATTGATTGATGTTACAGGATAAAATATTGATGATGGACTTTTAAATCTTAGAAGATAGTAGAATTCTTTCTCTACTTGACTCTTCTAATGGATTGTTGTTTTCCGTTGCAGTTGTTGATCTAAAACTTGTTGTCTATTATATTTTATCAGATTATTCCCTGTTGAAGACTAATGATAATTTGTTGTATATTATCTTAGTCATAATATTCTTTACTGGGCTAGTTGAGCTCACCCTTTTTTTTTGTTCCATTTTTTCTTCTCGTGAGGTGAGAACATAGCGAGAAACTAGTCGGGTAATGGAGTGATGGTTCTAGAAAGTTGTTTTTAGCGATCCTCACTATTTTTAAAAATAGTGTATCAATAATTGTAATGAGGACTCCTTTTGAGTTTTATACAATATTTGTATTCAACTCAAACTATATTGTATTTAAACTCACAGTTTAATGAAGTTGTATTTGTTTACATACCATGTATTTGGCGACTTCGAAATGGGTGATGTATACCTATTTTGGGGGCGTCACAATTTGGTATCAAAGCTTAGGATATGATCCTCGGCCGAGATGTGAGACAAGAACTAGGAGGGAGAGACGGGAATTCCTTCGCTAGTATGACCTACTAAGTTTATTTGGTATTTATTTGGTCGGTTAGTAGTATAGGGATAATATGTTGCATGACTATTAACCCTTGTTTTATGGCGATGTTTAAGAATGGCAAATGAGAACGTTAATAATGGAGTGAATCGGACCGTGGGAGACACCTTTTTTGATCACTACCTGGGGGAACGTGCAACAAGAAGGCAATAATCCTCCTGTAAACAACGCTACCGAACAAATGATGAATGATGGGATGTTTAGAAGCTTTTTGCGGTTCATGCAAAACCGCATTTAGGGAGACTCGTGCACAAAATACGGGTGGAAATGCTAGCATGCGCGCTGGTCTTGTCACAAGCAGCTTCAAAGAGTTGGGACCACCGAATTTAAGGGAAAGCCGGATCCGATCATGGCGAAACGTGGGTCAAACAAATTACCAAGATATTCGATGTCTTGGGATGCACGGAGGAATGAAGGTTCCATTCGCCACCTTTATGTTCCGCGAGAGGCGGACTCATCACTGTGGGGAGTCTCAGTGAAGCGTACCACCAAATTGCACTCGACAAAGATGTCTTGGGAAACGTTTTGAAACTATTCAATGACAAGTACTTTCCCGAAAGTATTCAATCTATATGAAGGAGGTGGAGTTTATCAGACTGGAACAAAACAACATGACGGTGTCCCAGTACGAGGCGAAGTTTGCAGAGTTATCCAGGTTTGCACCTCATTTGGTCGAAAATGAGGAACGAATGACGAGGATGTTTCTGAGAGGTCTAAAGCCCGAGATTCGACAATATCTTATCTCTCATAAATTTTCTTTATATTCAGATGTTGTAAATAGGGCTCAATTATTAGAGCGAGATAATGAGTATGTTCAACCGAGGGAACACAACCAGGGTCATACCGGTGGCAGCGGTCATCGGAGCAATGACAACCAGAGGGAAGGAAAGCATTTGGACAAAAGCGGTAACCACTCTGGTGGTAATCGTGGCCGTGATAATAGAAGGAGCGAGTCGGGAGGAGATTTCAAAAGGAGAAGGTACAACAATGATAATAAGCGTAAAGACGTCAAAGACAAACATCAACAACTGCTTTTAGGGAGGAGAACGACCACCGGTCGTATGTTACAAATGCGGAAAGAGGACACATCACCCAAACCCCCACAACAATCCAAGGTGTGTTATAACTGTGGAAAAAGAAGGTCATATAGCTAGAGATTGTCTAGTTGCAAACCAAGTTCAACAGGATGGTGACTCCAAAGGTCATCCCCGACAAGTTAAAGTTCGGTGGTTCTGGAAGGGCGTTTGTCGTGATCGCCCAAAAACGCGAGGAACCCAAACGAGGTGATCACGGGTAAGCTAATCATAAACTCTTGCAAAGTTTATACCTTATTAGATACCGGTTCTACCCATTCTTTTATCTCTCTCTTGCTTGTGCTCAACGCTTTAAACTTGACTCGGAGAAATTAGACTTTGACTTATCTGTTGAGACTCAGTTAGGAGAAACTTTCATTACATCTACTGCTTTTTAAATCTTGCATGATTCAAGTTGGTACCATCACATTACCTTACACGACCTTATTTCGTTGAAAATTCTTGCATTTGATGTGATTTTAGGATTGATTGGTTAACCACGCATCATGCTAAAATTGATTGTTTTCGTAAGGTTGTTAGTTTTCATATTCCTAACCAACCAATTTATGCGAAATTCAAACAACCAAACCACTAAAATCAATCAATCATCATATCAAGCCATAAAGCTATTCGTTTATTGAAAAATGGATGTCAAGCTTTCTTAGCCCATGTCACGGACTTGAACAAAACACGTCGATTTGAATACTATTTCTATTGTTAGTGAATTTCCGATGTATTTCAAAGAACTTCCGGTCTACCCCGTAACGTGAAGTTGAATTCTTTATTGATGACCTTGAACTCGTACAAAGCCCATTTCTAAAACCCCATATCGAATGGCTCTATTGAACTTCAGAGTTAAAGGTCCAACTACGAGAGTTGTTGGACATCGGTTTTATTCGTCCTAAGTACATCTCCTCGGGGTGCTCCTGTTATTATTCGTAAAGAAGAAAGACGGAGTATGCGACTTTGTATTGACTACCGAGAGTTGAACCATGTCACTATCAAGAATAGGTATCCGCTACCTCGCATTGATGACTTGTTTGACCAGTTGCAAGGAGCACAATTCTTTTCAAAGATCGATCTTCGTTCGATATCATCACCAAGATTAAAATCGAGGATATTCCAAAGACCGCCTTCGAAACTCGATGACGGCATTATGAATTCTTAGTCATGTCTTTTGTCATCTCTTTTGATTGACTAATGCTCCGCTTTCTTTCTTGGATATGGATATGATGAACCGTGTTTTAAAGAATATTTGGATCGGGCTTTGTTGTTGTTGTTTTATTGATGACATCCTCATCTATTCCAAAAGCCGTGAAGATCATGAGCACCATTTGAAGTCGGTATACTACAAAGGCTTCGTGATAACAAGTTATATGCCAAGTTGAAAAAATGCGAGTTCGGCTTGAGGAAGTAGCATTCCTTGGACACGTGGTGTCAAAACATGGAGTATCTGTCGACCCGCGAAAGATTGAAGCCATACAAAGTTGGGAGCAACCAAAGTCGGTGACCAAGCACGAGCTTTAAGCTTAAATTGGTTATTATCGGAGATTCGTGGAAGGATTTTCTCGAATCGCTACTCAGCTTAACTCAACTAACTCAGAAATATATAAATTCGGTTGGAACGAGGATTTGAGAAGAGTTTTCAAGAACTCAAGAGAAGACTCATTTCGGCTGCTTGTTACGATAATACCATCCGGTTTGGATGGATTTGTTATCTACATGATGCTTCGAGCAAAGGGTTAGGATGTGTTCTCATGCAACATGGGAAAGTCATAGCCTATGCCTCACGCAAACTCAAAAGAATATGAGAGGAATTATCCTACTCATGATTTGGAGTTAGCGGCAATTGCTTTTCGCGTTGAAGATTTGGAGACACTACCGTATGGGGAGAAAGTGGAGATCTATACGATCATAAAAGCCTCAAATATTTCTTCACCCAAAAGGAACTCAACATGCGGCAACGACGTTGGCTCGAAATGTTGAAAGATTACGATCACACCATCCAATATCATCATCCGGAAAAGCAAACGTGGTAGTGACGCATTAAGTAGTAAGATCATATCGGGTATGCGAGTGCAATGTTGTTAACACAAAGGTCCATTTTGTATGACTTGCAAAGGATGGAGATAGAGATGAAGGCTCCAAGTACCCACGCATGATGATATCAAACATACGAGTAGAACCGACTTTTAATCGATAAAGTTAAAGTCGCTTTCAAGCTACTGACATGGAGTGATGCGTATGAAGAAGAAAGTGCAAGAAGGTGCTATTCCGTAAGCAAGAATCGAGAAGAAGGAATACTTGAGTCAACTCCGGACTTTGTGTTCCTAACGATTCTGACTTGAAGCATAGAATCATGATGGAGGCACACAACACACCGTTTGCAATCCATCCTGGGAGTACCAAAATGTATCATGATCTTCGACATACATTTTGGTGGAGCAATATGAAAAGAGAGATCGCGAGTTTATCTCGAGGTGTTTAACTTGTCAACGTGTAAAGGCGAGCATCAAATGCCAAAGGGTCCATTACAACCACTTGAGATTCCGAAATGGAAGTGGGAACACATTACTATGGATTTTGTTACGGGTCTTCCCAAGGTTTCTCAAGGCATAGATGCGATTTGGGTTATTGTTGATAGATTAACCAAGTCCGCCCATTTCTTGCCCATACGTGAGACTTATTCCTTGAACGCCTTGCTAGTATATACGTGAATGAGATTGAGATTGCATGGCATGCCAAGATCCATAGTTTCGATCGTGACCCAAGATTCACTTACGATTTTGGGTTAGCTTACGAAAAGCTATGGGCACGCAGATTTATTTATTGGCCTTCGGCATATACATCCTCAAACCACGGACAATCGAGAGAGACTATTCAAACTCTTGAAGATCTATTAAGACTCTGTGTCCTAGATCTCAAAGGGAGTTGGATAAGTACCTACCATTGGTGGAATTCTCCTACAAACAACAGCTTATCGTCAAGCATAGGTGTGGTGTGGCTCCATTCGAGGCGTTGTATGGAAGAAAATGTCGTTCTCCAGTATGCTGGGACGAGGTGGGTGAAGCAACATTGTTGGGACCAGAGTTGGTACGCATGACTACAGAGAAGATCCAAACGATTCGACAACGTATACAAACGGCACAGGATCGACAAAAGAGTTATGCGGATCTTCATCGGAAGGACGTGGAATTTAATATTGGGGATCATGTATTGTTACGTGTTGCACCATGGAAGGGAGTTACAAGATTTGGGAAGAGAGGAAAGCTCAATCCAAGATTTGTTGGTCCATTTGAGATTCTTGACCGAATAGGAAATGTGGCCTATAGACTCGCATTACCTCCAAGTATGTCTCGTGTTCATAATGTTTTTCACATATCTATGTCTCAAATATGTTAAAGACCCGAACCACATTATTGAGTTAGAACCAGACGAGATAGCTGAAGATTTAACGTACGAGGAGGTACCTGTTAAGATCTTGGATAGGAAAGAGCATGTCCTACGCACGAAGGTTATACCACAAGTTAAGGTTTTGTGGAGAAACCATGCTATTGAAGAGATGACCTGGGAGTTGGAATCAGAAATGAAAGCGAGGTATCCTCACCTTTTTGAAACACCAGGTACGTACGTCAATTTCGAGGACGAAATTTCATAAGGAGGGGAGGTTGTAAGACCCCAACTTTTTAATGAATAAAATCAAATTTCCTTTATTTATTATTGTGAATAATAAGGTATTAATTTGATATAATAACTTTGGTTATGGGTGAAATGTGAAAATTTTGCAAAATAAGCAAGTGGTTATAAAATATTCATTTTTTTGGTGGAATATTCTTTATTCTTTCGTCGGGAATATTATTATGCGACCAATAGCAACCATTTGTGGGCCCCATAACGGATAACGATCGAATGAAGAAAAAAAAAAAAATTGAATAACTACGTAGTTATTATTCTGAATTAACACCGCTGGAATACCCGGTGGTTAAAATAAAGTAATACGGTATTTGTTGCACAATGAAGATACCAGATTGCATGATATTGTTGAATTATTGATCCTTACGTAAGAAGGCACTACTCAATAATTGTCACGATAATTATTTGCTTCAATATTTTATTTTATTGATTCAATAATTCTGCATTGATATTTTATATTATTGTTGTTTCAATTATCGTCACCGCACAGTATCTCCTTTATCAGATCAGTAATTCATATTATTTGGAATAATATTATTAGATAACATTATTGGCAATGTCTAGAAAGTTCTCATCGAGAGGTTTTGTCACCTAATTGCTGCGCCAAGATGAGAGAAATCCTTATTGAAAGCCCCTCTTTCTTGGAAACGACTGGTTGTCATAAATGTGATTTCTATAATATTATTTGTGAATAATTAATCATTGATTCATATGATAAGGAAATATTTATTTTATGTGGATATAAATGATGGATTTATTTATGTGGTTATAAATGAAGGAATTAATGTTGAGGTGTTTTATTATTTTTGTCGGATTGGAGGTATTAAAAAAATCAAACCAAAGTTTTTTTGAGATATATTATGGGAGTTATAATTTTTAATCCGACCAGTTGGATCGTTGTAATTTTTGGATATGTTATACATATATATAGTTGAGTATATGTCCACAAATTTTGAACCGTTAAAATGAGCGTATGATTTGTTATGAATTTTAAGAGGTGGTTTGATTCGAAATCGGGTTATAAATCATTTTGGTGGAAAATTCTAGAATTGGTGGGCCCCACTCTTGGTTGGTGAAGAAATGTGTGCTGAGATTTTTATTCAAATGTGGTGGGTGGGAATAGTAGCAGTAAAAAGCCGTGTTGCAGTGTTAAGTCTGCTTGCTGCGTTCTAACATTTTCCTATAAATAGAGGGCTAAGTTAGAATTGAAAATCACACCGTAAACAAGTTTTCTCTTCTCTCTCTCTAGATTATTGAGTGTATTTTGTGAGTATTTAGATACTTTGAGAGTTTCATTAATCGATCAAAGTTTCCTTCACCTTATATCCGATATTCCGATCGAAAGTACTTGATATTTTGAGGTAAGGGATATTATCTTCTTCTTAAAATGATATTTTCTTCAATATCATTATGCCAAAATATTGGTATGAACTTTTTATCAAATTTGGAACTTTTTTGTGTCTGGGTTATTATTCACGATACTATACTATTCACGATATACACTATTCACGAATCACTTATTACACTATTCAATTTAAAAAATGAAATTTTCTTCTTTTTGTCCAAGTTGTCTATTATGGTTACTATCTTTGATTGTATCCATGTTTTTTTGATCATTATTTTGAATTTCGCTTCAAAATTGGTTATTTTGAAATATTATTGAACTTGGATAAACTGTAATACTGAATCCTTAATATTTGATCTTTATCTCACCGGATTCGTTTTTTTAAAATATTTTTCATCATCCTCACCCTAAATGATGATATAAATGAATATCTTTGGCTGTAGTGCAAAGATGAATGAATGATTACCTAATGAATATCTTTGGCCCGTAGTGCAAAGATGAATAGTGTTGAGATGAACATGACCAACCGTGATACAAATGAATATCTTTGGCTTGAATGTAGTGCAAAGATGAATATTTGATTCAAGATGTATATTGATTGATGTTACTGGGATAAAATATTGATGATGGACTTTTAAATCTTAGAAGATAGTAGAATTCTTTTTCTACTGACTCTTCTAATGGATTGTTGTTTTCCATTGCAGTTGTTGATCTAAAACTTGTTGTCTATTATATTTTATCGATTATTCCTCGTGTTGAAGACTAATGATAATTTGTTGTATATTATCTTATAATATTTTTATTAATATTCTTTCTTTTTTTCTCGGGGCTAGTTGACCCTCACCCTTTTGTTCCATTTTTTTCTTCTCGGAGGTGGTGAAACATAGCGAGAACTAGTCGGCGGGTAGAGTGATGGTGGATTCAAGAAAGTTTTTTTAGTCCTCATTTATTTTTATTTCACTATTTTTAAAATAATGTATGAATACACAATAATTGTAATTTCTTTTTGAGTTTTTATACTTTATTTTTGTATTTAAACTCATGATTTAATGAAGTTGTATTTGTTTTGAGTTTGTATACTCTCTAGTAGACAATATTTGTATTCAAACTCACAGCTTTATGTTTTATCGTATTGTACCCATACAGGTTGTATTATTAAGTTGGATTTGAATTACATGTACGATGTATCTGGCGACTCAAGATGGGTGATGTATACCTAATTTTAAAGGCGTCACATGAGTAATATTTTTAAATAATTAATTTACTTATCTAATATTATTGTAGTGGTTAAACTTACGAAATTCATTCTAATTATTTTAAATTTAAAAATATATTAAATTAATTTTTAAAATAATGTTGGATATTTTAAAATAATTTTAAATATATTTAAAATCCAACATTATTTTAAAATTAATTTGATATATTTTTAAATTTAAAATAATTAGAATGAATTTCTGTAAGTTTACGGTATCTAATATTAAATTTAAATAATTAATTTACGGTATCTAATATTATTGTAGTGGTTACAATAATGTTGGATTTTAAATATATTTAAAATAATTAATTTACGGTATCTAATATTATTGTAGTGGTTAAAATAATGTTGATTTAAAATATATTAAATTAATTTTAAAATTAAAAATTAATTTAATATATTTTTAGATTTAAAATAATTAGAATGAATTTCTGTAAGTTTAACCACTACAATAATATTAGATACCGTAAATTAATTATTTAAAAATATTACTTATCGTAATTTTTTTATTATTTTATAACCTATAATAAATAATCTTCATTTTAAATGTCTCAAATTAATTTTTAAAAATTAGTAATGATCTTATTAAAATATATATTAATAAATAAAACAGTACTTATAGATATGTGCATGCATGTGAGTAGTGTTGTGCAGCATGGATAGTTAATTTAGATTTTGATGATCTGCAACAAAATATATGCAAACATCGTCCCAAGAATAAGACAAAATATATGTGCCTGCCGCTAGAGGCTCATGCGGCAGGGGCTAAGTATATAAAGGAGGGGCAGTTCGGTAACTTAGTAGCAATTTTGGGATTAAAGGGCTGCCGCTACAGCCTGTAGCGGCAGGGGGGAAATTGTTTAATCTGAGCCATTAAATGTATGAATCGACGGATGAAAACTTGGTTCTTTGAATGTTGTTTATGGCAAACGTTTGCAAAATTATTACCCATATATATATATATAAAATCAATGAAGTCAATTGACTCCACTACTCAACATACTGATGCCGAAGCCGAAGTTTTAAAGAGTGCATTAAAATTATTATTAAATTATAAAAAAAAACTTGGTGAGGGTTCTAGGGACAACCCCCTTGCATAATTTTTTTTAATACTTTATACTTTCAAGTGTGTATATATATATATATATATATATATATATATATATATATATTACAATGAAAATATAATGAGTAATAATATATGATATATATACACTATATTACTTCATAATAGACTTTTTTAATCACAACTGTTCATAAGTAAGTAATTTATTATTTATTTTAAAAATAATATAAATTAGATTATTATTTAGTTTAAAATATTATAGATAAATACATATATTGAAAGGATATGAGTCATATATGATTAAAATTTGATTGATAAAGTTATAAATTTTAATTTGACCCCATATAATAAAAAAAATTTATAAAATTTTAGTGGGGTATATTTATATATATTATTTAAAATTTTAAAATTTACCTTACATTATAAAATATATTTTTTTTTTAATGGCGTCAAATATCAATTGACCTCACAAAATTGACGTAATTTCGCCATTGTCAACACGTGAGCTTATTGCCATTATTGCCCGTGTGGTTTCATCTTTACTATGAAATTCAAAACATCATTATTAAGAAAAACACGCATACCCAATCGGGTTGGGGAGTGCGCTTCGATGCATGGGACTAACGACCGGTAAGATGTGTTTACTTTTTTTTTTTTTAATTTTTTTATCATAATTATAAGAATAATAAATAAAAAATAATAAGCAGTTTGAACAAAAAGCAAAGAAAAGATATTTTTTAATTGCAAAAACAACGTAAATGCAGCTTTACAATGTTTTTTTAAAATATACTTTCTTTTGCTTTATTATTCTTATAATTATGATAAAAAAATTAAAAATAAATAAAATAATAACACTGTACCGGTTAACGACCGGTACAGCATCTCCCCCAATTAGTTACGGAAACCTCAAGAAAACTAAAAAGAAGATAGAAAGGTAGCTACAACCTACAAATCTTAGAATACTCGGAGGCAAGCAGCCAACTCCACTTCGGCTTATGCTAACCACTCCCATAAATGAGCAAGGGTAATAATGACTGAAAGAGTTTAGACACAGTAGAAAACTATTCTTTAGAGAAGCAGCAGAAGGCAGAAGCTGACCCCAACTCCCAATGAAAGGAGTTGGAGACCTGGCAATATTCCCTGAGCCCAGCCCCATAATTCACACTTCACAGGCTAGATAGGTAGTCTTGGAGATACAGGCCCTATATGAAAATAAAAAAATTATTTTTAATCTTTGTTCAAGCCTTTGTGCACATATTTATATTCATCTATCTAACAAAATACAATTCATTTTGAATTTCTCGTTCATCCTAATAAATCATCTGGACCATCCAAAGTTTGGGAGTGCCGGAGGCACACGACATATCTAGTATAATAATATTGTGTAATTAACATAGAGAAAAAATTAGGACAACCAAAAGAGTTTAAAATAGAGATAGACATTATATAAAAGGATTGTCATGTCAACATCTTTGGACAACTACCTGTCATTGTATGTCAAGAACTCCAGTTTCTAAGTAAAAATTGATATAATTAACTTGGTGTTTTGGATTAGAAAAGATAATTGATATTTCCGAAAAAAAAAGAAAAAAGAGTAATAGTTCTGCAAGCTCTCTCTTAACATGAATAGTAATGGTTTCCACTTTCCACACTAATGGAAGGATATCTTGTAGAAATATCAAACTTATTTTTGAAAATATCAATTCCATAAGAAAACATATACAAC
This sequence comes from Panax quinquefolius, assembly GCA_020205615.1. Classification (NCBI taxonomy): domain Eukaryota; kingdom Viridiplantae; phylum Streptophyta; class Magnoliopsida; order Apiales; family Araliaceae; genus Panax; species Panax quinquefolius. Next base: position 38,758,167 of record CM035172.1, on the reverse strand, counting down.
AAAGTTTGAGCTTAGTGAGATTTTTGATATCAGAACCATCCATCTGGGTGGCTAGTGCATGTTTGGTTTACATAGTATTTGGAAGCCAAAAGCATTTGAAAATCTTGTTCTTGTTCACCTAAAACAGATTATTTCAATTACAACTTATTTTACTAGCATCGCATTGTATGGATTTCAAACGCAATACACCAAAAATGATGCGATGCATTTGGAGTAAGACTGTAAAATAAACAAACAGTTCGGTTTCAATTCGTACTCGTCCGACTAAAATTTCGATTCGCAAATTTTAAAGTTCGATAAAGTACTCGAACATTCTCAAATTGCAATTTTCTATTGATTCTCGGATCATATTCGTTCGAAAAGTGTTCGGACTCGATTCGAAATCATACTAAACTCGGTAGCTAAACGATCATCAATCAAACCTTATTTTATACTCAATAAATTTTGTAAACTAAATCTGAATTCCTCAATACTCAACTTGACTCGGTTCATTTACACCCTTAATTAGAGGTCCAAACGCACCGAATACTATTGCCACAACGCTAATAACCCAACAAACCATCACTAACAGAAGCCTGCCAAATTTCAAGGTAATTTATTTCTAAATAATGTCCGTCTTTAGCCACTGCATTTGTTTTTCAGAACTCACAAAGGAAAATAGTAAATTATTGAATCCCAGAATCTTAAAGTTACAACAGAAATTTTAATCACACAAATTAAAATAAAAATAGCGAAATCACTTCTTCCTTGACAGCTTCTCTTTCATCCTCTCAACTGCACTTCGGAGAGTCCCCTCATCTTTGCAAAATGTAAACCTTACAAGATTCTTTCCATCTTCCTTGTTCAAGTAAAACACGCTTGTTGGAATGGCTACCACCCCAACTTCCTTAATCAAATACTCACAGAACGAAACATCATCTTTCTGCCCAAAAGGAGTGTGATCTACCACCACAAAGTACGTACCACTTGATGGATATACAATAAAACCCACAGCTTTCAAACCCTCTACCAATATCTCCTTCTTTGCCATGTAATCCCTCTTAAGCTCCTCATAGTAGGTATCTGAGGTTGAAAGGGCCGTCGCACCTGCAAATTGCATTGGTGTGGAGGTAGCAAAAGTGAGAAACGAATGTGCTTGTCTCACTCCCCATGTCAGGTGAGGGGGTGCTATGGCCCACCCGATCTTCCAGCCGGTTAGGGAGAAAGTCTTCCCTAAGGAGTTCATTGTCACAGTTCGCTCGTACATCCCAGGGAGAGAAGCTATTGATATGTGATCCATTTCGAAAGCTAACTTGTCATAAACTTCATCACTGAAAACTAATACATCATTCTTGATGCAGAGAGATGCAATCGTATTGAGTTCTTCCCGAGTGAACATCTTTCCCGTGGGGTTGTGTGGAGTGTTTAGGAGGATTGCACGAGTATTCTTTGAGATTGCAGACTTGAGCCCATCAATGGGGACAGAAAAATTTGGAGGCCGTAAAGTGATGCACTTTATCTTGGCACCGGCCATAGACAGAGTAGCTTCATAAGAATCATAGAAAGGAGCAAAGAGGATCACCTCATCTTCAGGATTTATTAATCCTAGAATGGTCGCAGCAATTGCTTCAGTGCATCCAGAGGTGACAGTAACTTCTTTTTCTGGGTCCACAACAAGTCCAGTATCCTTCTTGAACCGCGCTGCGACGGCCGAGTTGAGATCAGGAACACCATACCCACGGGCATATTGATTTTTCCCATCTTTAATGGCTTGAATTGCTGCTTCTTTGACAAATTCTGGGCCATCAAAATTTGGGAAGCCTTGACCAAGGTTTATTGCTCCATGTTTGATGGCAAGCATACTCATCTGTGTGAATATTGTCGTTTTGAATTTCTCCAAACGCTTTGCAACCTGAAATGGAAAGCCTCGTAAAGTTACAGAAGTTATGGCCATTGAAGGAAAGTTGAATATAGACACAAGGGTTGACTTTCCAACAAATATTTAAAACAAAAAGAATCCATCAAGTTGAAGGTTACTGGAAATGATGACTATATCCTATTTAAGTTGAAGATTAAATATAGTCATCATTTCCAGTAACCTTCCAGTTGATGAAGCTTTCTGGTATAATCAAAGTTTCTTCTTTCATAATGTTTATCTGTCACTCAGATTCCAATAACTGGTAACTTTGTTCTGTCCACATATGACATAACCAGATGAAGGCTAATCGATTTTGTGAAACCAATTAACTGCTTTTCCTTATTTAAGAAACAGACCGTCTCCAATTTCTACAGTCTCTTTTATCTAATAGAATGATCACCACTCTTTACTCAAAGCATGATAATTGATGAAGACCAATATGAATCTCAATGAACAATGCAAACGATATCACATATCTCTTGGTCTTAGCTAAATAGGACTCTTCCGAAATACAGGTCAACTAAGCTTCCTAAAGTAATGTTTTAACAATCTCACAACGACGATGAGATTCAAAAAACAGACTTCAGATAATTTCAGAAAGTATGACACCTGTTGACAAATACTCCGATCTCCACAGAAAATGCAGTAAAATCATAAAACTAATGCATTTACTGCAATATAAGAACTCAACACGCTGAAATAACTCAAGTAGCCTACATGGAGCCCAGTAAAATATCTAATCAGAGGGTGCTACGACAGAGAAGGCTATCTTTGAAGCAGCATTATAGGTTATCCAACTGAATGCAGCATGAAGGCCACCACATAAAAGAAGAAGACAAGGGGGTGGTCAAGAATTATGAAGTACCTGGGCATGTCATGAGTGATTGAGACCCCCACTAGGCAAAACTGTTACCTCCAAAAATATTCAAGCTAGTGATACTTACCTTAAAATTCTGACAAACTTCCAGCCAAAATGCAAACAAGTAACAAAAAATTCTTTAATATTATTAAGTCTGCCACTGGAGGTCCACAGTGCGATTGTATATTTGGCCATTTTGTCCTAATTTATCAAATTACCTACTTTCGGTGTCTTTATGGAAGTAAAAGGTCTTAAACCTGTCACCAGCCTTCGCTTCACAACTTGAAAACCTGTTTGACCTTTGTTGTATTAATGTCACTATACTATAAAGGAATGTGTTGCCCAATAAATCGTAGAGGCTATTTGATTGATAACTCAAAGCGCCACTAAATTACACACAAATCAGGCATGCAAGAGTGAGCTAACTAAATCTCAAAAAGATGAAAACTTAAAATGACATCTCCTAAATACATCACAAAAGAATCTATGAACATAGTATATGTCTCACTCAGTAAGATGGATATAAAACCAAAAATACTTCTCAGAGGTGCCTATAAATTGGGCAGGCCATGTTGCACCACTAACATCAAACTCTTCTCAGCACAAAAACATGCTACAATCCTTGCATGTCCCACATCTCTCAAAGCACATTTTTCTTCTTGTCTTGTGGACTACTTTGTCAGAGTGCGCATGTGAGATTCACCCAAACATGTGGACTACCCAAAACACAGAAGCACTTTTTATCTAAGGTAGATGTTCGCACTTAAATGGATACAGGGAAGAACTAATTCCTCTATAACTACACACCACATTCATCTTCCAAATAAAGAGGGGGAAAATAAAAGAAAGAACAAGAAAGAAATAAAAAATTGGGCTTGTTTAGAACTGCAAGAGAATCAAAATCTCTGTAAAGCACCAACAGAAAATAATCCCATTATAAATTGTTAGCGGGTCAATTGTACGGATCAACTAACTTCACCTTTGCAAGGTTGGACAGGTTTAAGTACATACACATGGCTTACAAAAGGCCATTTAATAAACAAACCAAATCCTAAATTAGCATACCATCGACTAGCTAAATCAAATTTCTAAGTACAAATAAGTAATAGAAAGCAATGGATACCCACAGGAAACAAACATACTATAGTAGAAAGTATAAATGATGCAGGACAGGTTTAGATAGAAACATTAGAACTAACAAAAGAAAAGTAACCAGGCCTGCGACACAATGGATCAGTGGCACTACCATTCTTCTTCTCTTCTCTCTCTCTCTCTTCTGTTTTTATTGCTACAGTGTTAAGGTGTGACGGGCTTCTCCATGTTATTAGTGTAAAGTTCCCAAGTTTAACAGCATCAGTGACTATGGGGATGTGCTGTTGGCTGTCTTTCTCCTTTTTTCCTTCTTATCTTTACGGCTACTGTTGGATTTGGTTGTTTTATGATGATGATGGCAGATGGTGGTTGACGGTGGCGTGTTAAGGTTTCGATGGGTGTGTGGTTGACTGATTAGGGCTGTTTAATGAGAATGGTTGACAAGGTTGGGTAATGCAGCCTGTTTGACTTATGATTAGGGTTTTAGGGCTGCAATTGAATATATTGAATTTGACAGTTTGAATATGGTCGTTTGTGGGTTGTGATCGTGATTTTGGGACAATGAGACAGTACCAAGCCTAAGTTATGATACAAATTTGATGCATGACAGGTTTAGAATTAAGATTAAGAATGAAAAAAAGAAAGCCTAAAGAACTTTTCCACATAGGGAATCGGTAGAAGCGCACACACAAAAGCACAAAACTTTAACCCAAATCAATATAATTCAACTCTGCATAAACGTATAGGATTATAAACTTGAAGTACTTAAATAGAAAACCTAAAACTTGGAGACCAAGTAAAACCCTAATTTAAAAAAAAAAGAACTCATTTCAATCAACTAGTATAATTAAACTTTTAGAATAATGTAACTATTATAACTGAAATATCATTAATATTACAGTTGTTTTATTTCTAAATAATATCATAAGATACTTGATAAGAATAATTAGTCACATTCATTGAGATCAGATGATTGCAGAAGGCGACCTGCAACCTTATGAAGTTTAGATGATAGAAACTTAGATGGTGCTATTAAGAAGCCTATTGATAAGATGAAGTTTAGAACTCTACTAATTCTATCTTACTCAACCTGCCAACAATCATGAAGGTTGAAGAGCATATATAATGGAGACACTAAAGCAATTTATTCTTCTACATTATTTCCACAAATGCATGAGAAAAGAATGATGTTATATTGAAGGCCACAAGCAACACGTTAAGAGGTTGCTCACAATCAACAAACAGATCCGATAATTCATAAAACAAACTGTTTCAAAAGTGCTCTTCAAGAAATTAGCATTGCAAAATCATTGGAGAATTCCATTAAAACATTATCATACAACAATAATTGCAACTTCAACAATTTCACTACATCACTTCATAGATGATAAGGTAAACAATAGGATAGAACAGTCGGGCATGTTAAATAAGTTTAAGAAATATGAATGGAGGTTGAGTAAGAGAATGTAAATTTGAGGATTAATAAGTGGTGTTATAAGAAACACTTCCAATCTTATATTACGGAACTACAGCATTATTAAGAATCTCACTTAAATCAATGTTACAGTCCTTCAAATACAATTTGCATCTATTAAGATACATTAAAAAATTCTCTATATCTCTCTTTGTTTGTCAAATTTGTTTTGTGGTCATCAATGCTCTAAAAATGGTTAGGCGGACCTCAGCAGTAGCACCAGAGGGGACGCCTAGAGTCTAGGCGGTGCCTAATCATTTTCCTAGGTGGACTAGGTGTTTTCTTAGGAAGACTAGGCGTTTATTTATTTTCTATTGTATATACTTGTTATATCATACAAAACATATTGTAGAGGCAATTTTTAAAATTTTACGTGAAAAAAATTGCCAAAAGAGACAATTTTTAAGGCTAAACAATTGAAATCAAATATTGTAGAGCTTAAAACCCTTTATTAAATCAATGCGGTAAAGGTTTGACTCTATCTGACGGATGCCTAGGCACCCTGCCAATTTAAGGCGGTTGAGGACCTACCTAGCCCCTAAGCGAGAATTAATCGGGACATATGCGGGGCTTTTTAGAATACCGTGGTCATAGTACTTTTTTCCCCTGGAATTCACATCAAATACATTAAGCTGGATAAAAGGTTTTGGAAACTGATATTTTCACGTGTTAAAATGATATTACCACATCACATGGAGGTGGGACCTACTTACTATATTCACATGAGAGGGATCATCTGAAAATATCAATTTTTAATGTGGGAATATCAATTCCAAAGGTTTTAATATTACCAAAATAGTAAGCAAGAAAGGAAAATCCTAAACTACTTTAAAACCCCTATTTAGGAATACTCTATATAAGAATAACCTCTACAATATTATAAAAAAATTTGGTCCCAATTTGGGCCAGTTATAAATAGGAATAACCTTTAAATTGTAATATGTTATATACTTTTTAAGTCACGTATTAAGAAACTATACCTCTATATAGTAATAATTTCATATAATATATATGTATATATATGAGAGAGAGAGAGAATATTAATTTTAAAAGACTATATTTTCTATAAAAGACTACATTTCCTATAAAGAACTACATTTTCCTATAAAAGACTACATTTCCTATAAATGACTATATTTTCCTATAAAAGACTACAATTCTTATAAAAGACCACATTTTCCTATAAAAGACTACTTTGCATAAATATTTTTTGAATAATAATTATTAGGGAGTTCTTATTGATATTTTTGTTTAAGTGGATATTTTTGGGTGTTCGGAAAATATTTTATACCAATACCTCTATTTAGTAATAACCTCTCAATTAGAATACAAATATTTTTGGTCCCAAGTCTATTCTTAAATAGAGGTTTCTTGTAGTAACATCATCAATTCTTATATATAAAGGCACGTCCAATGATGACGTCACTAATTTCAATTGATTGAAAAACTTCATTGGAGTTAACTCTTAATTAATTAAGAGTTAACTTCGATTAATTTTCACTTCATCCATTCGATCTTTCTCTTGACTTCCTCTTCTTTTCCTTAATTCCCTTAATTCCTCCTCTTCTCTACTTCCTCCTCTTCTGCTTCCAATTTCTCACGCGAGTTTGGAATCAATTCTAAATTTCCCAATCATCTACCAATGTCTTCATCTGCTCATCATCCTCTATTCCTGAAAGTAGTATGCACACAAGCCAATCATGTTTGATGATAAAACATATAATTTGTAACAATCTTATTCATTTATTAATAAAAGAATTGTTTAATTAAAAGCTTTTAATTTATCAACATGGTGTTTTATAATATATGACAAACCCATAGTTTTGAGCAATGTTTTTAGAATCATGATGATAATCATGCTAATGAGATCTAAATTCTTAAATAACTCACAAACTAAAATTGTTCCCAATCGTTGAATTACTAAAAAGGGGATTAGTGAATCCGAATAAATTGATATATACGTTACTTGCTTAATGGATGATGATGATTGATCTCATAATCATTTGTGTGGAGACACTAAAACAAGTATGTAAGTGCTTATTGGAGAATAATTTCATCGAACGTGACTCACTAAAAGAATACTTAATGGAGTTTTACTTGCTCATCAATAGGAATTCTTTAGTGATAGTAGTACAGTGATCCTTAAATTTGAGATCATCATAGTATCTTGTGTATGATAAGTTATACTTTGACATGTCCCTTAAGACCCTTGGGGTATATCAAAGGGTATGCTTGGGTGTAATAAGTTGTACATGAAGATAATGAATGATCAACAAATAAACTACAACTTCTAGTAAAAGAAGAGAATGTCCTATGTGATTCGATAAATGACAACCCAATAGTTCTTGGCCAAGACAAAATGAAATTAGAAAGGACTTTCTAATTTGCATTATTGAGTTGTGCATTTAATAATCGAAATAATAGAATTAAATAAAATAAAACTTGACAATAATTTCATGTCTTATATTTAATTGAGATATTGTATGGTGGAAGGATTGAATTGTTTATAACTATTTACTTAAGAGTTCTTTTATGATTAATGTTGAAATCTATATTATTTGAAAAGTCGTTAATCGCTAAGTTGGTTTTATCTTTATTATGGAATAAATGTTATTTATTTAAATAAATTAATAGATTAATTTATTTATTTAAATAAAATTAAAATTGTCCTAATTGATTTATTCACAACCGTTTAATATGGAGAACCTAAAGGGTCACACCATAAAAGGAAAAATATTTATTTAAGAAGTAAATGGCATAATCGTAATAATAAAATGTATTTAATTTAATCTATGGTGATAGAATAAATTAAATAACTTAATATTTATTATTTAATATTTTGAAAATATTAAATATAAATTAATAAGAGGAGTCATTATTATTATTATTATTATTATTATTATTATTATTATTAATTTCTAAAAGAGTTTGAGAATTAATTAATAAAAGATACTCTCATATATTCCTAATAAGATTAGGAGGCTAATTAATTAATAGAGTTTAATTAATTATTTCTAATAAGATTAGGAAGCCTAATTAATTAAAGAGTTTAATTAATTAAAATAAAATCCTATTCCTAAATAGTTTAGGAGGGTTCCTTACATCTATAAATAAGAAGAGTCTTATTATGGGTAAAGGTTACCTGAAGTTACGTTACTTTATTCCAAGAGTTTACACAATATTCCATAGAGATAGTTGAGAGGTTTTGCCAAACACACATCTTATTGAATACTTGTTCTTTGGTGGTTCACCTCTAGAAGCCAAACACTTAGTTGACTAACGTTTATCAAAGAAAGGAATCAAACCCGGTGGATTCAAGATGAACGTGAAAAGGAATTGGAGGTGAACTCGTACCTGAGGAAGCTAGTTTCTACAAGGGTATGAATCTGATCTCCATCTCTTTCCATCTAATTAATAATTGTGCATAAAGGATGATCTGGGTATATAGTTTGTTAAATTTTAAACTCTGTTTTTTTCAGGCTTCCGCTCTATGTATGTAATTTGTTACATGTTCATGGATATTACAAACCTAACACTTCCTCTTCCTACTCTTCCACCTTTAATTTTTTTGTCATATATTTGTTTTGTTCCCTTCTTTCCCTCTCCATCACTGATTTGGGTTGCTTTCCACTGCGGATTACAACAATTTGTGCCACTGCGAGTCTGCGAAACTAAATCTCTTCATCTCCTCCTCTATAATCCCATCTCTATTTCGCTTTAATCTAATAATCTCCTCCTATTCTGTAAATTCTCCCCAATCCTCGCTGAATCCTCTCTCGATTTCAGCGATTCCTCTCTTGGTCTTCCTCTCCACTTCAGATTTTCGACTTCTCTTAAATCGCCGCCACCCTGCCTTTTCGTCCCCTAGATTCTGATGTCCGATTTGCTAAGTTATGTTCCTTCAATTGTCTTTCCGCCATCAGCTACATAGAAATTTCCCTCCCATTTGTCGTTTGGTGAGGCGAGAAAAACAAAGAGGGGGTTTTGTTTAAGAAAGAAGAGAGAAAAAGGCCAAACAGAAGAGAAAAAAATAACATTTTAGCCTTCACCGAAGTTGTTGCTTTGTTGGCTATCGCCACTTCACTATTACTGCACTCAATTCCAGGAAGAGAAATCGAAGAAGAAAGGTCTCCAATACTCTAATCTCTCTCTCTATATATATATATATATATATATATATATATATATATATATATATATATTTTGTGTTTTATCAATTTATTGATACTATACTTGAAGTGCAACTAATTGATGGAAGTGTATCTCTGTTTGTTCATTAGTTTTTCTTTATTACCTTAAAATCAACTTATTTGCTTATTTCAGTGTTTGTTTGAAAGTGTTAATATGAGTTTATGACAAAATTGTTTGTTTTATTTAATTTTTTGACCCTCCCATTTTAGTTCTAAAAGATGTGAGCATTCTTAATGTATATTGCACATTCCTATCCTATTAGCCATCCCAGAATTTCAAAATTATTCTTTAATATCCTTCGCAATTTCCTACCTCTTTTGTGAAGACAACTTTAATCTTTACTTGATCGTCCTTCAATTCTACAAAAAGAACGTCCTATTTGAAAATTTGTAAATATTAAGGATGTTTTTGTTCCATGTTTACTTTGAAAAATAACAAGTTGATAATTTAGTAGTGTTGCCGTTGTGGCCCCCCAAATTGGTGCATGAAACCCAAATTAAGTGCTTCACGATACCATTTCTTTAAGCGGAATAATAATAATAATAATATCATAAATATCAAACTTAATTTACATATCGAGTTGTCTAAATCTAGGTATCGACCTTTAAAACATTTCATTACATGATAGATAATAAATATCATCATCTTATTTAAGTCTAGCTATTACATAAGATAACACAAACTTAATCGGCTAGCTTTCTTTTCCCTTTGCTCATTAAACAATTAGTCAATATTCTACAATAACAATTAACAATTAATATTAATTAATTGCTCACTTAATAATTCCTTCGTCGATTAATATTATTATTAATATTTCCCACCACCGCACCACACACGAAGGCTTTCTACAAGTTTGTTACAACTCCACATTAATCACTTTAATATAATTGAGTTAACTCGTCACATAGCATGAAATCATTTATATCCAAAAAATATTTATTTCATTAGTGTATTCCTAAGGCATGAAATTTCTAGAATTATTACACCACTTATCATAATAATCCTAACAATTATATCCTATATACAATAATCATATATTTACGGAAAATAACTAATACTATTATTATTAATTTATTATAGGAATATAATCGGGTTAAATGCAAAAATCGACCAACTGAACTTTTTCCGATATTTGGGTATTGAGCCCTTTTCTCCTAGGTCAACGCAAATTGAGCCCTTTCATTCAAAAATTTGGACTTTGAACCCCAAGCGCCACACGTAAGCGTTGACTGTTGACGTGGTATACGTAGCTTTTTCCTACGCACATCATCCGACGCGACATCTTTAGAATTTTTTCCAAAAATTTGTCACTCCATAGGTTTGAACTCACAACCTCAAGCATGAAATTTTAGTCATCTAACCACTAGAGCACCATAAGTTAGCTGTTAATATTTTGCAAAGAATAAGCTTTATATCAAAACATATTAAATATATTAATATAACAATAAAGATGGGCATATGTTTAATATCATATAAAAGGCAAACTACTATCGCCAAAACGATAGTCGTAGTAATAATAATAGATTAGTTATTTGAAATAATAATAATAATAATAATAATAATAATAATAATAAATCATAAAAACAATAGTAATAATAATAACAATAATAAAAATAAAATAAAATAAAATAAAAAGCAATATGCATTTGAAGCTCATTAAAGTCGATTAATAATTTCTTAAGCATGAAGTTGAGACATGAACAGTTGAGCTAGTACTCATGTATAATCTGCGATGATACGCTTTTTATGTTCAATATGACTAATTTTGCCAAGATTAAAGTATCAACTCATAACCATGAAGTTACTTATTTATTTATTATTATTATTATTGGAGCGCAATTGAGAATAATAATAATAATAATAATAAAAATAATAATAAAAATAAAATAAAAATAAAAATAAAAATAAAATAAAATAAAATAGTAATAATAATAATAATAATAATAATAATAAAAACAATAATTATAATAACAATAATAAAATAAAAATAAAAATAAAATAAAATTTTCTAGTTATAATAAAAATAATTAATTGCTAAGTAAAAATATTAAGGTTCAAAGCAATGGTGGGTCTAGTCAGATATATTGGATTTGTTCATTTTACTTAATTAATTTATTTTATTGATTTTGAATTATTAATTAGCTTTTTGTTTGATTATTTTTCCACCATCCATGTGAGACATATATGTGATATACACACACCTCTCTCTCTCACGTGCTATTAATTCCATTAAAAGTCGGTTATTAAGTTATTAGTACAATTATTATTATTGTTATTAAAATTATTATTATTATTATTGTTGTTGTTGTTGTTATTATTATTATTATTATTTTTATTAGTACTATTATTTTTATTAGTACTATTATTATTATTATTATTATTATTTTATTTGTATAATTATTATATTAAAATTGTAATGTAGTGTAGTATTTTAATTTTTTTGGGGAAAATGAAATATTTTGATATAAAGCTTAGTCCTCGCAAAATATTAATAGCTAACATATGGTGGTCTAGTGGTTAGATACTTAAAGTTTTACACTTGAGGTTGTGAGTTCAAACCTTGGGAGAGACAAATTTTAGAAAAAATTCTAAAGAAGCCTATCACATTTGCCACGTGTCAAAAAATGTCGTCGGATAATCTATAACGATCAATAATTCTTAAAAAGAATTTATTTATTCATGTATTATTTTATCTAAATCATATATATATATATATATATATATAAAAAATTCATATCAAAAATTTCTTATTGAAAATATTGGGTTATTACATCCATCCACCTCCCTTATAAGGATTCCGTCCCCTAATCACCGCTTTTAAAACTTATAGACACTAGGGCAAATAACATACACAATCATTTCAAGTAGATCTCGATCGATTTCGATCGAATCGATCTTTAACTACTCAACATAAAGCTTGTCTATCTAATTATACGGAAAATTGATTTCTAACGAACTCAAATTTCTCCTTCAAAATTTCTTTATAACATAATTTACTATATTTAAGAAAAAAATCATATATACTGAAAATAAAATTCATACGAATAATACCTAAGTTCCATCCCCACCGCTACTACGATCCTCGAACCGTCATGTTGAAGACTCTTGCGGTTGATTTCGTCGAAGTTGGTCCCGTTATCGCCATTGTTCCACTGCCTTTCCTCGCATTCACGCTTCCTATATCCATTCTCCTTTTTGGACAGTCCTTCACCTTATGCTCCGTTGATCCATACAGAAAACATTCATTGCTCATCCTAGGATTGGGGCAGTTAGGAGAGATATGTCCCTCCTGCCCACACTTATAGCACACGAACTTACCACTAAGACACTCTCCTAAATGATTCTTCCCACAATTCTTACACTGCACAGCCTGCTTCCTCACACCTTCCTGTTTGACTTGGACATTTCCAAAATTGTTCCGCTTTCTTTTTCCATTCCCACTACCACTACCTGCTTCTACCTTCCCAGCTCCCTCAACCCTACCCTTGATTTTTTTCTCCTTATTGTAGAGGGCTCATGGCCTCACTTCCCCTTCACTATGATAGCCTTTTCTAAAAGTCTTTGCAAAAGTATTTATCTGCAATCTGCCACCTTATTGTAGAGCCGGGGTTTAAGCCCAAGCTCAAACCTCCTTGCCTTTCTAGCCTCAAGTATCCACTTGGTGCGGAGCGAACCTAGCTAATTCATTGAACTTTGCGGCATATACTCCACAAATCGTCAAGTTCTCCTGCTTCAATTCCAAAACTTCACCTCCATCCTAGCTTTCTGCACACTAGATTTGAGAAATAGTTCTCAAAGAATAGCGTCTTAAACCTAGTCCATGCTATCACTCCTCTCCTCCTTTAACTTGATTTGCCTCCCACCGAAAATTCGCCTCTCCTTTCATCATATAGGTGGCAAAAAGTCATCTTTTGCCCCTCATCTACCCTAGCGACTACAAATGCTTTTTCTATTTCCTTAACCCAAGTTTGGGCTTCTATCGGTCAGTGGTACCTCTAAATTCTGGCGGTCCTACGGCCTTAAAATCCTTGAAGTTCGCAAATCGATTGTCTGGCTGATTTCCCATGGTTGGCATTCCATTCTGCATGGCTTGAGCTACCATGTTCATGAAATTTCTACATCAGTCTGGTTGTTGTCCTCCAAAGATTGTTGATGATTCTTACGCCCTTTGGTTTCGAGTTTGACGTCTTGGCGGCATTATCTCGTTAAATAAAACAAAATCTATATTTTATTAACTTACATTCTAAACCTTATCGTATAAGTTTAATATTTTAAACTTATTTCATTAATCAAACATAAATTCATATTCATTCAACTATTTCATAGTACATAACATAAAGACATACTACGCTTTAAACATCCGATATCCCTTTGTGACCACAAAAGTCGGGAATCATACTACACTTATACAAAAGTTGGAAATATTACATTACACAAACATACTTATCATAGAACACACATATTCAAATAGTACTTATACTACTTATTTACTACGCTCTTTCCTCGATTCTCGACAACCTTTTTCGCTCGATGACCTTCCAATCCCACAAATAAAACATGCACTAGTTTAAAAGTCGGGACAATGATGAGAGATATGTCCTCATGTCCTAAAATGTAACATATCTTTTTCCCTTTCCCATATCATGTTTCTTTTCCACAGTTTACACTTTCTTATTTTGTTAGTTCCTCTTGGTTATTATCGAAATTTCCTATTTCGCGGTCTTTCATCTTTCTTTTTCCTTTTCTTCTTCTTCGTTTGCACGCGATATATTTGCTTTTGGCTCCCATCCGATCAATTTGGATTTTAAGCTTATCTTGTTCTTCCATCGTTTCGATTAATGCTTTTCGCAATTGACTATTTAATAGCTTTTCTATTTCCCACAACTTTTCCAGAGAAGAAACCTTGTTCCTCAGATTCTGCACTTCGGTTGATGCTTGATCAGCTCCAACTTTGGATGTCCGAATCACTATCTGTTAGTTCCACCATTTCTGGTTCCGGTACTATATTTTCCAAAATGATCACCTCATCAAGGTTATCTTCAACGTGAGCCTCTATTTCAGCTATTGGCTTTGATATTGGCTCAGTTATGGAGATTGTCTCCTTCTTTACGATCTTAGGGTATCCTAATCCTTTTCCTCCTGACATCTACACATAAATTATCTAGATTAGTATATAATATATACACACAAATAAATAAAAGTTTTATATAAGTTATCTTTTATTTTTGTTTGACGATGAATTTATTCAATTCATCTCCTTTTAAACTCTATATATGAGTTATTTGTATTTTCAACGTTTTCCTCTCTGCTTTCTAAGGTTATAGCCTAAGGTCTATCCCACCTATGGTTTCTAACCTTAAAGCTCGATACCAACTCATGATTTTCCAAATTCAGTACTTGAAACCCGAATTCAATGGCTTCACGATACCATTTCTTGAGCGGAATAATAATAATAATAATAATATAAATATCAAACTTAATTTACATATCGAGTTGTTCTAAATCCTGTGTACGACCTTAAAACATTTCATTACATGATAGATAATAAATATCATCATCTTATTTAAGTCTAGCTATTACATAAGATAACACAAACTTATTACGATAGCTTTTCCTTTCCCTTTGTTCTTGGCGAGAGCCCTCTCGTGGTTGATCATACTTAAATCGAAAACATTTAAATTAAGCAAGAATGAGCATTTGAGTGCCCAACAAGTAATAACAATTAATAAATATTAGTGAAAAAGGATTAAATGTTTTCTTTGAATGACACTTCTACAACAAAATCAATAGTTGTGAAGTAATCAAACAAATTCTAATCAACATAACAATTCTATTTCAAATTTTTGAAACTACGTCTTGACTATAAATAGGAGATCAATCGACATACTATGAACATTTGTTTTCAATTTTCAAAAAGGTTTAATGAAAACTTCATCCATAAAAATCGTCATAACTTACGCACGCGGGGGTGATCAACCCGTTATGCCTGTATTGATCAATACTACATACCGAAACGATATTCTCGTTCATCATATCCGCTTGAAAGCATAAAAAGTTTTCCCATTTCGGGATGTTCATACTTAGTCGGAATCCAAACCAAAATAATTTGGTTGGATATCAATAAGGTTTTATCATATTCAAATATTATTTTAAATCTATGTCTAGTCGAGTCAAATAGCTTAGACGACTTTTTTTATTAAGGTATACATATTGGAAATCAATAAGTATGTATATATATATATATATAATAATTATCCAAGTGAGGACACTTGTATAACCATACTTAGAATTTAATTAACGAATATATATATATATATATATATATATAGTAATATAATATATATATAAACAATGAACGAATAAAGTTTGAGAACTTGTATGAATATCAATGATTGGATACATAATCAATAACAATAGAGTTTAATAATCTAGCATAATAATAATATAATTTCTAAACTTTCTTACTCATGTCCATTGCATAAAAGGAAATGCAAAGGTTAGGATACTTGCATAATGTAAAAATAATTCAGATATTGCTTATATAATTACTTAATAAAATAAGTTTAAAAAACTTCGATATAATCGAATATAATTCAAAACTACTTACGAAACTTATTGCATAATAATAGATATAAAGAGTAAAGAATACTTGCCTTAAGCGTAGTTTATCCACGTTAATAAATCAACACTTTCAAATCCTATTTATAACGTATTATAAGTATAAGATGCTCATTAGCTAACACATTCGTTAATCAAGCTCGACATGATTCAAGTATGCACATATGGTACAAAATCACTTATATGTTTATCACGAAATCAATTATCTAGTTATTTCATAAGCAAATTAAGAATGCTCAAGTTTAAGGTATTTTCACCCATGAACTTTCATTATCTAAAGAAAACACTATCTTATTACTTAATCCTCACATATATACATGCATATCGAGTAGGTTTTAAACCATTTCTAGCAATATAGACATCATATAAGTTAACTGTCAAAAATCGATTACACTATCTCAGATTCGAGATCAAGCAGCATTGCATATGGCTAAACTTTAGGACCATCGGCGTGTGCAATTGCTGCGCCCCTCCTGCCAAGCCAAGACTCAATTTTGTTGCCTTGTGGTTTCATTTCGGCTTGAACACAACATTCATACATAATATATTTTGTCATGTTAAAGGTCTTTTCATGTTTCTCAAGTCAATCTAGGTTTCTTCTTTCATAAAATATGGTTCTAAGTTAAACATTTCAACAATTTAAGGTCATTCAAGGTCATGAAATCACAAAATCTAACATGCTTGCCTTCTAAACATACAAGGTAGTCATAAAACTCATATTAGGCATGCTTGTGAGTATTCATATTGCATATATGTGAAATTATTCTAGTTATTATTTTGAAAACATGCTTTATTTAGTTTTAACTTGATTTCACAATACTTAACTATAGTATATATATATATATATGATACATTAAGCAAGTCTAAAAGTATCATCAAACATGCTCATAAAAGTCGATTCTAACTTCCAAAGTAGTATGTTAACATTCTCGTTCAAAGTTTCATATTTTCATTAGTAACCTTACTAGTAGGTTCTACATGTTCAATACATATGGATCATGTATAGGGATATTATAGACGTAACATGACATCTTAATCCTTTAGAATCTAAACATTCATGTGATGCAACTATATTTAAAAAATATGTTCAAGTTTGCTTTTAAAACTATTTTAAACTTGAACAATGCAATTTAACACATACAAGACAACTTTAAGGCTCTAATCATATGTAGTCAAGTCATGTTATCATGCTCACAAAGGTCGTAATATAAAGTATGTAGTAGTCATGCATGTTAGCTCACTATACTAAGTTAAAAAAACTTTTAATACAAATCCTAAGTAAAGTGGTGCATGAAAGCAAAGAACTATGAATCATATAAACACAAGTTAACGGGTTATTCATGCCTTTCTAAATCATACCAACATGCTTGCAAAGTCGAATAATATAAACATAGCATACATACATATCAAGTTCCTTTCTAAAGTCCTAAATCCATTTTAAACTCTACACCTTCGTTAATCATGTATGCTAATCTAAACATGCTCTCATTAGGTTAATATACTAATATATACATATTACACATGCTTGCATGCTAGCTTAAGTCATAATAATTGATAACATTGATCAGATTTTTAAAATTAAAAAAAAAATCGAATGAAATAGCGCAATGCAGCAAGCATGCTTATTACTGCGATGCTCAATATAATTAGCAATTTGCTGCCATGTGCTGGTTCGAGCCAAGAACAGTCTGCTTCGGCAGAACTTTAGCCCAACCACAAAAATTATACACAAACTTGATTCTAAACATCCATATATCAATTTAAACATGCTTGTATGATTATATAACAACTAATTAAACATTACCCAACCTCATCATCATCTAATTCCACATAATTAAGAATTTGAAATTCAAGAACTCAAGAATTCATTTTAGCAGAGAATGAAAAGGGAAAACAAGGAATGAAGGCTTATACCTCTGCAAATGTGAAGTGAACTTGCTCCAAATGAACTCCCAAGCTATTTAGAATACTAGTATGCTCTCAATCTCACACTTAGCAAATTCTCAAAGAATAGAAATTGGAGAAGGAAGAGTCCATATTTATAGAAAAAAAAACACGACAATGCATATATATACACCAAATTAAACCAATGAGAAAGTTAGATTACATGATGGTTAAGAAGGAGTTGGTAATTGGTAGTTGAATCCATCATCATCACCACTCCCCCATAATCATCATCATTGCTAGCTTGAAGAGCTTGGAAGAAAGAAAAGGAAATAGGCCTTAGCCTTTATGTGTTTTCACGTGAAGGAGAAATGAAGAGAGAAATTGGGACACTAATTTTGGGACAATCCAAATAACTCAACATTCTTATAACATTATACATATACTTTACACTACTCTTATTCTTATGTTATATTTAATATACACATATCAACCATATATTAGGCTATAATCCTAAATGCCACAATATGATTTAATATTTAATATTTCAAGGTAGTAGATGTAATATGGAAATGTAACATACATATAATACATATATAATTTTTTTATCACACCGTATACTTTATTAAAAAATAATAGTTTACAATATGTTCATGGTATATTATTTTAATATATACCCACATACATTTTATCACATACACCTTCATGATGTATTCATACCATATAGTTTTAATAAATCTTAATATATGGTTACTATATATAGTATAGTCACATAAATGTAATATACACTATATAATGCAATTTGAAATCCATATATAAAATATTTCATTATTTTTTAATTACTATATACATATAATAGTCAATATAATATTATTATATTAATAACTTACTTGTTTTATGCCAAATAAATTATTCACTTTCTTGATTAATTAACACCAATATTAATTAATCCATCTCATCATCGATTAATGTAATTATGGATCTCCATAACAATTAATTATCTATATAATTCTTATTATAGTTTATTACAAATATAGATATATTATTAATAATAATAATAATCATATCATTTAAACAATTAATCAATATTCTAATAATAACAATTAAATTAATATTAATTAATTGCTCACTTAATAATTCCTTCGTTTATTAATATTATTATTAATATTTCCCACCACCGCACTCACACAAGGCTTTCTACAAGTTTGTTACAACTCCACATTAATCACTTTAATATAATTGAGTTAACTCATAGCTTCAAAGCATGAAATCATTTATATCCAAATAAATATTTATTTCATTAATGTATTCCTAAGATATGAAATTTCTCGTGTATTACATTACTTATCATAATAATCCTAACAATTATATCCTATATACAATAATCATATATTTACGAAAAAAAATAACTAATATTTATTATTATTAATTTATTATAGGAATATAATCTATAATGATCAATAATTCTTAAAAAGAATTTATTTATAATTATTCATCTAATAAATAAATTTATTTATCACATATATACATATACTTTACTTTGCATATTCCCACCTTTATATATATATAAAAAAAATTATTATAAAAATTTCTCATTGAAAATATTGGGTTATTACTTATATAATTATAAAAAATTATTCGCAAAAAGAGGATTAGATTATTGGATTTTTTTTAAATTTTTTTCAGAATATAGAATTTTTTTTTTTTGGAATAAACAAAGTAGCAGTTTGCCTAAGGTGGTTGTTATTGTAGAATATTGAGCACGGATGGCAATTCCACCAAACGTTACTTGGAAAAGGACCACATTGCAGATAAAAAAATGGTAGGGCATTCTTACGAATAATGGTCAGGTCCTGGATTACAAGATAAATCAAATAAATTGACCCTGGACATTAACAAAGTAGCAGTTTGCCCGAGGTAGTTGCTATCAATGTTCGAAAAAGCTAAAATCGGTACGAGGCGTTTTTCCCTGGGCTATGCGAGGCGTAAGCCTCGAGGCGAGCGAGGCGGAAGCCTTGATTTAAAGACCTAAAAGTCCCCAAAAAATTATGAAAAAATACTAATAAAACCATAAAATAATTCATCATTACAAATAAGGTCATAGAAGACATAAATAACCAACGTCACAGTAATGTATCATTACAAAACATCAAAACAACATAATATCATCAAGTACTTATATAGTGACCATCCATCACTATGTAAGTAATGTATCATTTGTATCTAGCGGCTTGAATAATGGATCAAATCCTAGATCATCATCCCCATCACCATCATCACTATCATCACTAAGAGGATCCTCCATGGAATCATCATCGTATCTAATAGCTCATCATCCTCCCTCATTGTCGCTAAAGATCCTCAAACTCGTGTTCTTCATCAACCAATTGCAATCCCTTCCTTTATCTATAAATAAACAAGTGAATATATATTTAATCCAAATGAATATGTTTTTTAAAGAACACTTTAAAGGCAACTTAAGTAATGACACTTTAAGTCCCCGAACTCCCCTCCTGAGGCACTACCCACGCTTGAACCTCCCATTCCCAAGGATGGATGACTACCATAATAAGACCCACTTTGTATTTTTTCGACTTTCATCTCTTTGTCTTTCCTCCTTGAGTCCAAATTTTTCTTCATATATGAAGCAATCTCTTCCTTCACTTCGCTGTACTTTTTTGCAAGCCTCGACGTTACTATGATTTCCCACAAGATGATTTTTTAATCTTGAATCCCTCCTTTGCAAATTTTCTTACAAAAATGCATTCCACATATAAATGAGCTTTATTAACTCCGTGGGTTGCATTGCCATATTTCCATGCAGGATCTTTCTTACCCATAATCTTAATTCACTGTAATAATAAAAGCAATTGTTATTGATAGTCTAAAACATTCAACTGTAAATTATAATTGTTATTATAGTACTATTACGAATTTGTTAAGGAATAAATTATAAATCATAGAATAACAATAACAATAAACACTAATAATAACAATAACACCGTAAACAATAACAATTAAAATGTAACAATTAAAACAATTAAAACAATAATGTAACAAAGTAAAACTAAAATGTAACTCGGTCTACAAGAAACCGAGAAAGAACCTCAATCGAAGAAACTCGATTAAGCGCCTCTTTCTGAAAGACGCGAGGAGAAGATTTAACTCAAACCCTCGATCGACGCAAGAAGGAGACGACCCAGGAAGAGAGAGAAGAAACGAAAAAAAAGAGAGACCAAAGAGGAGAAGGAAGACAAATACTAATCGATGGTCGCGAGAGAAGAAAGAGAAGGAGAAGGAGTAGAAGAAGAAGCAGTAGAAGAAGAAGAAAGAGAAGGAAGATATTGGGATTTCACGAGTCGATGGTCGCGAGAGTAGTCGATGGTCGCGAGAAGCAGTCGATGGGCTTCGCCTCTTCGATAATGGTAAGTACAGCCCAATCTGATATTTAGGTCTTTTTTAAAGCCAAGTCGAGTCGCACGCCTCGCGACGCCTTGAGGCGTAAGCCTCGACAGGAAAAGGCGCAGGTTTCTTCGATCCCAAACTAAACGGCCATTCATGATCAGCTTCTTCCGCCTCATTCTGAGCGCGCCTCGGCGTCACCTTTAGCGCTTATTTCGAACGCTTAGTTGCTATTGCAGAATATCGAGCATGGATGACAACTCAAACTCCCAAAGTAAGGTGAATCATCAAAAAAGTAGAATGCAAGAAAATTGAATCGCAGCCCATAAATGTAGTGGATGCTTGCATTATCATTACATTACTCTCTCAAAAATTTGACCTTTATTGATGAATGATTGAGTTGCTTTTGTTTGGAATTTGAAATGATAAAACATTCTTCATTTTGTTGGGCAATGAATTTGTTATCCGGTTTGTGGGTCGTTTAGGTTTGGTGTAAATTATTATTTAGTTCAATTAATATTTTTTTATTCTTAGCACATTTCTTTTTGTGCAACAACAAATTGTGTGATGATGACACTTTGGTTACAAAAAAGGCCACGAGAGAGTAGGAGGACGCCAGTAATAAGATTAATTTACAAAATCAAATTTTGGTAAAGGCATAATTGTACAACTCAAATAATTTGAATACTTAATAAGAACGTATCACTAAATAACTTTATGATTGTTGCAGCTACAAGCAGGAGAGTACTAAATATAGGCTACCTAGAACGAGTTTGTCACCACTGCCATGCGGTTATGTGGGAGTATGAAAACACTATCACCAAACAACAAAACAGGTCGTTGGGTTTTTCTTTGTCTCGCTTCTAAGGGCAAAGTTCAGCTACCAAATTTGCATGTGAGACACCAATTGAGTTATTACAGCTTTGACTGAGAGAGAGGGTCAGTTGGATAATGCATTTCGCACAAACTAATTTTATAATAATATTTTTACTTTTACATCATGGGTGGAGTAATTGTTAAAAACTTGAACAATGACGGAGGTCCTTACTTCCAACCTTCCATAGGATGGGCTTCCTATTACTACTTTGAGAATTCATAATTTGAGTGAAATCTTAAAATTTTCAGAAATTATTCATATAGCAATGATACTTAATTAGGTTGGTTAGTGCATTTCAAGCTTTTGATGAAATAAGACTAAGGATGTTCTTATGCTTTTCGAATGTATTTTTTGTTAAATATTCAGGTTTAGGTTAGTCAATCCATTATTCAAACTTGCACGGGCTATCAAATAGTAGGTGTATTCAAACTTGCACGGGCTATCAAATAGTAGGTGTAATTACAAGAACTTTAAAAAAAGTAAACATAGAGCATCCCGCGGAAGTACACAGATGGAGAAAGAGCCTAGCATAAAATCGAGATCAAACTACAATTACCAAAAGAGACTCAGCTAGACCATGAAAGGACATAACCAATGTCAATATACAGCAAACCCATCAAGAAAATGCCAAGAAATCAAGCATAAAATTTAGCAAAAAAAAAAAAGAAAAGAAATCAAGCATAGATTTAATAAATAAATTTTAAAAAAGACAATTGGGAATACCTGTACGGGTTGATGGGTCTTCTGGGTGGACTCATCCTGAGCTAAATCAGCCTCCTTTTGGGTCGAAATTGTGGCCATGAAAGATGGGTAGCCGGTGGTTCGTCTCCGACAAAGGGTATGATGTAAAATGGAGGTTGTGAAGGTCAATGGTCTAAGCATCATCTTATAGGATGTCCAGGTACATTGACCTACTGGTGTATGCGAGACATACATTTGATTGACCAATATGAGCAGCCAGATTTTGATTCTCACACTACTTTACTTTACAGAGACAAGTAGGAGTTGGAGTGGTCCGGACCCGGACCCGGATCCGGTCAATTCAAAGTTGTTAATTTCTTTACGTTTGAATTGGAATAATGAAGATTAAATGGAATGACTCATTCCTATATAAATATGAAAAAAATGTGTTTGGTTGCGATTTGAATGGATTGAATCATTCTTATTCCTCCCAAATTTATGAATTTTATTTCTCGGGGGAGGGAGAGTATGGAATAACTCATTCTAACTAGAACGGAATGAATCATTCAACTCTATATTTCATTCCTTCAATCCAAACGTAACATAGCATTATAATATAATCCAAATAACTTTTGGCACATAAATAATTTATGAAAATAAAAAATAATTTAAAATATGAATAAAATCTAACAAAATTTCCGTCGTGATTCAAAAAAAGCATATTTAATCGGTACATATTTAAATTGATATTCATTACATACTCTAATAATATATATGTGTTCAAATAAAAATTAATAATTAGTTACCTTCCCCATCCTCAAAAGGATGTCGAGAATATAAATTGGCAAGCGATATTTCCACAACAATTTCTGATATTTTCACATGCAAAATGTCGTTGTAGATGTAAAAATCGTCGCTATAGGATCTATAGCGACATTTTTTGTGTGAAAATATCAAAAACTGTTGTGGAAATATCATTTTCCAATTAAGAAAATTGAAGGAGGAGAGGAAAGAATATAAAATGGGTATCAATTTTGTCTATAGTGGAACCTCTGTAAGTACACTAATAAATCTTTGTTTATTTTAAACTTAGTCGAGATATTATTTTATTTTATTTTTTGCTAATTTGACACGCACACCACCCTTGCCCACCGTCAATGATCGAACGTATAATATCATGGGTCCTTTACACTAATATACAACAATTAAAAGTAATTACAAAAATAAAACATACAAAACATAATTACGTAAATAAAACATACAATATATATGTCTTAAAATCACGTGTCATTAACTCCTACACGCCGCCATCAAATTTCATCTTTTCAATTAACCGCCCCAAAAATCATGCAACTTTGAAATCTAACACATATTAACGAATTTTGAGAAGACGCAGATATCCGTCGCGCTATCAAATCGGAGAAGATGAATCACTTTGTCACGTATGACTTTGAAATGGAAATAGCATACAAGATCAACAACTTCTTCCCGCTCAAGAATCAGTAATCTTCCGGCGCGACACAAAGACCGAGATCGGAGAAGATTTAAACTTTTTCGTCGCGACGACGACGCTTCGAACAAAATAGCATACAAAATCAACAAAGAATCTTCAAGTTCAAGAATCAAAAACAATCGAACTACTGTGATTGTTGAAGTTCAATAACAAAATCGCAAAGAACTTCGATAAAAATCAATACCGAGGTAAGTGATTCATATACATATAGTTACCTCTGCTTCTCCAAAATAGGTCCATTCCATCCAACCCATTCTCGAAGTCGCCAAATATATGGTACGGAAAACAACTACAACTTTATTACAACAATTGTCGTGCAAAATACAACAACACATATGTCGTGAGTTTGATACAAATATATACCAACTCAGAAGACGTCACAATGACACCTTACATAAAGGTATAGTCAAAAACCGCTTTTAGAAATTAGAATCTTTGGGAAGTGCTCAAGAAACCTTCGTATACGGGGAGGCCATGCTTTTAGGTTATGGTAGATATCATATGGCCACGTAATTATCCTCGTCAATCTAATAGACCCCAAAGAAAAAACGAGAAGATTACTATCATATTCTTCCCAATGGTGAGTCTTCTCTCGACATATCATTATCTCCACCGCCTCTAATCGGATATTATACTCCAAACAAACACCAAGATTATATAGTAGTGCTTTGTAAATATACTCAAAGAAGTGGATGAATGCACAACCTCGTCTTTATGATAACACGAGGTCAGTATGTCATTAGACATCTTGTATGATAGTGACAAAACACCCTTCCAAAGTCACGCCTCACCCTATTTGATTCACCAAATATAACTATTAAATGATGTATAAAATACAACACACTAAAGTCCTCAATAAAATTATTTCCATACTTTTAGGAGAACCTCAACAACTATAGACCACCGCTCTATTCCTTGTTATCCCCGCCAACCCAAATTTATACTTTATTACCCGAAAGGAATTGTGAAACAAAAGGGTGAGCACAACTAGCCCAAGAAAGAATATCATGACTAAAGATAATTAAATTATCAATAGCCTTCATCAAGAATAAATCGTAGATTTAGAACATATGGTAGATGATAAAACTTTTCAACCATAGTTGCGAATGAACGAGCAATCCATTAAAAGAGTCAAATAGACTATAAAGTCTATTGTCTTCTCCACGTTAAAAGTCCACCAACAATGTTTTATCCCCGTAACATCAATCAACAGCCTTTCCACAATCATATGAATAACTCATAATCATAATTGTGATTCTAAATTCTCTTCTCATCCAGACGAAAGATAATTTTCATCACCGCCTTTACCTCGAAACATCAAATATCATGGTTATACCAAATCACGCTCCTCGCTCATAATCATACTAATAAATTCATCTTTGCACCACGGCCAAAGATATTCATCAACAGCTTCATCTTTACACTACAAAGCAAAAGATATTCAACAACAAAATCATCTTTCAGACACGAGCCAAAGATATTCATCAATAATTCATCTTTGCACTAAGCAAAAAGATATTCAACAACAGTCATTTCAACAACAAAAGATATTCATCAATAATTCATCTTCAGCACTACAAAGCAAAGATATTCATCATAAGTCAAAGAAACGAGCATAGATATTCATTTCGTAAAGAAATTATATAATTTCGTAAGTTATATAACAATAATTATAACCATGTTGATCAATTCACCTTTGCACTTAAACTAAAAATATTCAATTGTAAATTCAATGGTCATGATCATACCAAATAACAATTCAACTTTTGCACCATCGCCAAAGAGAACCTATAGTCACGATCATACCAATAATCTACCCATCTTTACACTCAAGTCAAAGAGAAATATCATCATTAGGGTTATAAGAATGTTATATAAAAACAATATAATCAAAACATGGTTTTAATTTCAAGAGTAAGATTCATAAATCAACGATAATTTGGTCGTAGAAGAAACCAATTTGTCGTGAATAAGACTTCGTATTCAGACATATAGTACCGTATACACGCATAAGAACTCCCCGACACCTAAAAGATAAAGTTTCATAATAAAATCCATATCAATATTTATAACACCTTAATCCAAATGTTATAAAATCACTTAATAATATCAAAATCTTAATATTCTTAATATTACAACAATATTTAATAATTTCTAAAACTTATAAACAATTTAATTAAATTGTTTACACTTTACTAATTAATGCATTTAATCATCATAAAATGCCAAACTCATAAGATTTCATCACCAATAACCAAAACCCTCATCAAAAATCTGATATACCTCATATATGATTCTCAAGCCATAAAATCATATTTTCCAATTTTCTTACTTCACATAACATATTTAATTCATTTACTCATAACTAGAACATTTTCATGAAAAAATACCAAATCAGTTCCAAAAATATTTCTTTTCCGGATTTAGCATAATATAGTCCCATATTGAATATATATTTTTCTCAAATTTTAAAAATTCATTTACTATTTTTCATATACCAAAATCACCAAATATTTAAACATTTATCATAAATTATAGTTTTATCCAAAAATTCTGAAATTTACACGGTATACTGATATTATATAGATGTACTCTCAATAAAAATTTCATCAATTTTGGAGTTAACCACAAGGAGTTATAAGGGTTTACTTTTAAAATAGTCTTTTCTCATAAAATCCATAACTCCTAATCTATACATCCAAAATCGCCATTTTTGGACACAATCTACAAAACTCATCAAAATATCATTTCAAATTTTTCCAGAATTTTTGAAGGTCCGGAAAAATACAAAACTAAAAACATAATCACCCTTAAAATCCTTTACTATCCCTTACCTCAAAAGAAAGAAAGACTTCGAATGTTTGATATAACGTCGAATTAAACTTGCACCGTCAGAAAATACTCAAAGTATACTCAAAATACTCACAAGAATACGCCGATAATATAGAGAGAGAAAACTTCAGCTTCATGTGATTTTCAATTCTAACCCAAGACTCTATTTATAGAAAATGCTTAGAACACCAAAGTTAAAAATTTAATAAATTAATATTATAATTTTTCCACAACTTCATATGCACACTAACAATCTGAACTCAACCTCCTACTCACATGTTAAATGAGTTTCAAAAATGAGAAAAAACGTTTTTGTAATTAAAATATTTTAAACTTCCAAAAATCAATTATTTCTAACTTCTAACTTCAATAATTCATAATAAATAGCCCTTTTATTAGAAAATTCAATCTAGCTAATTTTTATAGGAAATTCAATTCTCTACAACTTTTCGTAAGAAAGTTTTTCCAAATTCCAAAATGTAAATTGACCAAAATCCACAAACTACGATTTTACAAAAGTATAATCAAATTTCGCTTAAGAAATGGGGTCCACCGACACAAAAACATGTGTTAAATATTTAATGCCACAAAATACTCTTCCTCCTCATATACTCATATATCCCACATTCATTATAAAAATATCACCATTATAATATATTATTAAAATAATATATTTAAATGAATTATTTTATCGTAAAAAGATAAAATATTAATTTTCAACAATTGTCACATTAAAAATTTTCTCCATCTATATCCACATAAAATCAATATTTTCCTCATCATATAAATCAATAATTAATTATTCACAAATAATATTACAGTAATCACAATATCGACAACTGTGCCGCTCCTCAGAAAGAGGGGCTTCCAATAAGAATTTCTCCTTATCGGGCCAAGCAATTAGGTGACCAAACCTCTCCTTAGATGTAACTTTCTAGACATTGCCAATAATGTTTTCTAATAATATTATTCAGATAATATGAATTATTACTTCGATAATGGAAAATACCGTGTAGTGACAATTATTAAAACAACAAGAATATAAAATATCAACGCAAAGAATTATATCAATCAATAAAATAAAATATCGAATAAGAATTATCGTAATAATTATCGAGTAGTGCCTTTCACGTAAGAATCAATAATTAATGCAATACCGCAGTGCTATCTTTGCTCAACAACGCCGTATTAGTTTGTTTTTAACCACCGGGTATTCCAACAAGATTAATTGTGAATAACTACGCCTGTTATTTATAAAACAACTTATATTTGTCGCTTTTCTTCATCCAATCGCTTTCAAGCATGGGGCCCATAAAAGATCGAGTCATCGCATTTAATATTCCCCGACAAAAATTTTAATATTCCACGACCAAAAACGAATATTCCCACAATAATGAATATTTTATAACCACTTGCTTATTTTGAAAAAATTATATATATCACCCTTAACTTTAACTTTTATCAATTTAACCATTTACCGAATAGTAATTATAAGAAAAATTGAATACTTTTATTTCATAAAATTCGGGGCCTCATTTAGGCCTTCAAAACCGCATGTAAAAATTTGGTTTATTTTCCGTTACTAAGATTATGTAGTTTGTTATCGCTTCAATATTGATTTGGTTACTTTATAATGTTTATTCGCTTATCGATTAATGGAGACCGATAAAGAATCAATATAACAAATTTAATTGTTTACGTGAATATATAATTGTTTAATGTTAGTAACTATTAACCACATGGTTGGTAACATTTTGATGGTGTACGAACCAAAATTGATGTTGATTAACAAAGTCAAGATATCGATCGTTTTGATAACAAAGTCAAGATAATCGATCGTAAATATTATACTTGCCTAATGTCATTTTGCCATCGATTAATGTCGTTTCGTTAATGCATAATATTACTAATTAATGCCGACTTGTTAATCGACTAATGCCGACTTGGTTATCGTGATAATATTACTAATGGGTTAAGTTCAGATGACCACCGGGGTTTGGGCGGTTTTCCACTTAACCACTAGAGTCAATAAAGCTACATTTAAACACCCAACGCTTTGCGTCAAGTGAAAACGCCATATTTTCCGTCCAATTTAACCGTGCGTGTATGTCACACGCCAAAAGCGCGTGAAAAAGACTATAATAGTTAAAAAAACATGGGAAATGTCTGAAATACCCTTCTTCTTCTTCCTCTCTTCTCCTCTTATTCTCCTTCAACCTTCAAACACACCAACACTCTCGCCCATTTCATCATTTTCTCCAAGCAGTCCTCCCAGGGATTTAATACGCAGATGCAACTTGAAATTCTTGTAGATCTCATTATTATGGATTTACATGTTCCAATGCTGCGATGTGTTAAATTATGGGCAAAAAGGTGAGGCGTGTATGGTTGAGATTAAAGGCGAGGCGATGTGTTAAATTATGGGCAAAAAGGTGAGGCGATGTGTTAAATTAATTGAGGGATCTATACATACATATAGATCATTATGTATGTATAGATTGGTTTTTGATTGAAAAATATAGTAGTGTGATTTCTGGGCAAAAAGGCGAAGGGAGTGTGAAAGACTTCAATGGAATTGTCAAAAAGAAGTTTCGAATGATGTTCTTCTCCGTTGAAACATTCTAAATTTCACTTTCCTTTTCCCACGAACAACATCTATCTATTTATTCTATTCTATTTTATAAACCAAAGGAAAAGGAAAAGCAAAGTTTCTCCAAATTTTCAACGAGAAGAACATAATCCATTCCTCATCCTTTTTCCTTTCCAAATTTTCTATTGCATTTCTAATCTGGGAAGGTCTCGATTTTTTTTCTCATAAAACTCAGACTTCTTTCAAAAGTTCATCTTATTTTATTCGCTCCCTTTATAATTTGATCGATTTGTTCAAGACTTTCTAATCCAGAAGTCGTTAGCTTTTTTTTTTTTCTTTTCTATTTTGGTTATAAAGTTTCAATCTTTTCCATCAAGTCCGGATTAGAGATTTATCTCGGTGTTGAATTGTTCGATTAGAGGTATCAATTTCAATGGGCAAAAAATTTTGTTCGATTTATCTATACCGAGACAATTTTTTTTTTTTGAAAATTAAAATAATTCACAAGACAATTTTGAATCAGTAGTATTTCGCAATTAACTTTGATAAAAGTCAAAAGGGGGGGAGGAGGGAGTATATATGTTTGTAAATGTAGTGTACTATATTTATACATAGTGTATTGCTATTGCAGATGAGAGAGATGATATATCAAGGGTCGATTCTCGATAAGTTCAAGTCGATTATCGATGAAGTCGAGAGCTTGCATCGACTTGGTATATATTTGCCGATATCACAATTGTTAAAATTCATTTAAGAGATTTTGGGTTATTTGTGTGAATTTGGGTGTAAAATTTTGAAGAATGGCAAGAGCTTGTATATTATTTGCCTGCTTTTAGGCCTCCTTAATATTTGCAAGATATATGCTTTATAACTTCAATACGAGTTTTGATAGAATTGCTTAGTTTTTAGTAATCTTGTGATATGATTTGGTTCCCGAGGATTTGAATGATCGTGAGATTTATTTGATGAAAACATTTATATATAACGAGGAATTATTGTTTCAATCGCTTACTCTGCTTTTTTGTTTGTTAGAAAAATGCAGAGAGAGATTAACAATCATCCGCCTTTTATATATATCGAGGGTAATTAAGTCTTTATCTAACTTAAGTAATGAGTTATGATGAAAAGCACTTTTTCACTTCAACTCAAAATGCTCCAGTGTTTAAATGTAGCTTTTTATCGACTACAAAAAGTTAAGTGAAAACCGCCTAAACCCCGTGGTCATCCTAACTTAACCCTATTACTAATTAATGTCGACTTGGTTATCGACTAATGCCGATTTGGTTACTAAGTAATATTATATTAGTTACTCGACTAATGTCGACTTTCACTTCTTGTGTAACACTATAATGGTTATCGACTAATTCAATCGTTATCAGATAAAATTATAATGCTAACTTGGTTATCGTAAAAATATTATTTAGTGACTCATGTCGACTTGGTTATCGACTAATGCAAACTTAATTACTCGCAGTGATTAATTGGTTATCAGATTATTGGTCATTGAAGCATATTAATGTACACTTTCTACTTATGTTTTTATATTAATGGTTACTTGTTAGCCAAAATTGATGTTGATTAACAAAGGCAAGATAATCGATCGCTTTTGATAGCAAAATGCATGAAAAAATATGTTTTATATTTTGGTTACTAAGTACATAGAAATTGGTTAATCGATTATTATTGATTTGGTTATCAGATAATATTTATTTGTTGTTTTGATACTTTAAATGTATATTTTCCTCGATGTTTTTATATTGATGGTTATTTATTAAATACATCAAGTTACCTTCCCGCAATAAATGGATCTTTAAGTACATATCGATGTTTTTATATTGTTTATTTTTGTCAGAAATGCATGAAAAAATATATGTTTTATGTTATGGATACTAAGTAAATATATGTCAAGTTACCGCCTAACTGGATTTGGTTAGTATATAATGTCGACTTGTTTATCAGTGTAATATTACAATGGTTACTACATAATATTACCGTGTTTTATAATGATTTTTTTATATCGATGGTTACTTGATTAACTACATTGGTTACCTTCATACACCATTAGTTTTTAATTTCTAACAAAGTCATTATTGATTGTTTTGGTTGTAAAATGAATGTAAAAATATTTTTTATAATCTTGCTACTAATTACATATATCTTGGTTACTATATAATATGTATTTAGATAATTGTAAAGGTGTTTATTTGGTTACTCTATAATGTTATTGAGTTTTATAATTGTTTTTTTTATATCGGTGGTTACTTATCGACTACATCAAGTTACCTTCATACAACCGTTAATCTGATTATATATATTAGTTGTTGTATACTATTTAATTGGTTACGATAAATGTTTATTTGGTTGCGTTGACAATTTGGCAATTTTTGTCAAGTTTGAAGTGTCGATTTTGGCGTTTTGAGCCTAATTTCATTAAAAACTGTTAATGATCAAAAGTCACAAGCGTTGTTGGTGAATCGCAGGTTTTTCGCCAAATTCTAACATTTAGGCCTTCAAAATCGCATGTAAAAATGTGGTTTATATTCGTTAATTGAGATTATGTAATTTGTTTACTTCAATATTGATTTGGTTACTTTTACAATGTTTATTCAACATTAGACAATGGAGACCGTATCAAAGAATCAATACAACAAATTTAATTGTTTACAGAATATATAATTGTTTCTTCGTTTGTAAACCATCGATGTTTGTCCTAATACAAAGTTTAACTATCCTCGTTACTAATAACAAGAACTATAATGTAACATAATAAAACAAAGAACTATTAGATTATATGATAAGAACGAACAAGTTTTAATGGTAACCAAAATGTAAACATCATGTAATGAAACCCAATTTAGGCAATTCATGATACTAAATAATTACATATTAATCAAAATAAAAATAAAAGTAACCAAAATCCCACATTGAGGGCACAATAATAAGAGCTAAACCATAAGGTAACAAAGAATCAAAACATAATAATTAAAGATAATATATAAATTGCAAGGAAAATTTCTATGTAATCATAATGTATAGTCAAATTTTCAATCAGTTTTAATGGTAAACTACTATCAATGTTTTTAAAAGTTCATCGCCTATCTTTTTATCCCCTCGTAATAACAATCAATATACATCTGAATCAAATATTCATCTTTGCACTATATTCATCAATGTTCCACTGCTCATCTTTGACCACAGCCAAAGATATTAATCATAATGCTCCCAACACCCTCGCTCATCTTCGATAAAAGATATTCTTCGTAATTCATCACATGTGCCAAAGATATATTCTTCGTGAAATCATTCATTCAGACTACGTGCCAAAGATATTCAATAATATCTCATTTAAGATCGATATGAAAATATTTTTAAAGAATCTAATCCAAAGGAAACAAAATGACAAGGATTAAAGATTAAGGATTCAGATGTTTTATCCATGTCCAACAATACCCCAAAATAATCACAGTAAAAAATTCATCTACATTGATACAATCAAAGTTTCAAGATCCAAATAGATGTTTTGACAAAAGAAGAAATTTTATTTTGGTGAATAGCCACAGATAAATAAAGGTCAGATAATGCGGAATAATAAAGGTCAGATACGTGAATAAAGACCCCGACACCAAAAGATGTAAATTCCACAAAACACCTCTTCACGCTTCATGCAATAAGAATCGTGAATAAGAATTCATGTAGTAACTCCTGAATAAGTAACTCAATGAATAAGAACTCCTGATATTTAAAAGTTCCAAATTTGATAAAAACTTCAGATCAATATTTCAACATAAATGATAAAGAAAATAATATCATTATTAAAAAAATAATATCCCTTTACTATCCTTTACCTCAAAAGAGCAAAGACTTCCGGGACAGATATCGAGAGCACGAGTCATCAAGGAAACTTGGGTAATCGATGAATATCAACTCACCAAGTATCTAAATACTACAAATTACACTCAATAATCTAGAGAGAGTTTGTTTCTAAGATTTTCAATTCTAACTTAGCCTCTATTTATAGAAAATGTTAAGACAAAGCGCGACTTAACTCGCAACCTCGATGGCTTTACCTCGCTCTATTCCCACCCACCACATTTGAAATAAAATTCAGCACATTTTCTTCACCAACCACAAGTGGGGTCCCACTAATTCTAGAATTTTCCACCAAAATCAATTATAAACCTAATTTCATCAATCAGTCACCTCTTAAAAATTCATAACAAATCATTCGATTTTTAACGGTTCAAAATTTGTGACATATACTCAACTTATGTATGTATAACATATCCAAAATTACAACGATCCAACTCAGTCGGATCAAAATTTATAACTCAATGCAATATAGTGGGTTGTAACACCGGGATTTTTTGACTATTATTAGTCCTTTGACCCAGTTTCATTCAAAATTTCACCACGAAATATCTACAAAGAATTTTTGGGTGATTCAAATTTCTATGCTAGCTTACTTCTAGGCTTTCTTTTGATATATGGCTCATCTCTTAACTCATTATAAAAAGAGTTATGGATTTTACAAAATCAAGTAATAAACTAATTTTTTCCTCGAAAATCCCATATTTTGTTCTCCATTTCACATAAATACATTGATAAAACACTCATCATTAATTCCTTCACTTATAACCATATAAATAAATCCATCATTTATATCCACATCAAATAAATATTTTCTTATCATATGAATCAATAATTAATTATTCACAAATAATATTACGTAATCATCATTTATTACAACCAGCCGCTTCAGAAAGCAGGGCTTTCCAATAAGAATTTCTCCTCACTCGGCGCCGCAATTAGATGACCAAACCTCCTCGATGTAACTTTTCTAGACATTGCCAATAATGCTATCTAATAATATTATTCAAATAATATGAATTATTGATCCGATAATGGGAAATCACCGTGCGTTGATAATTATCGAACAACAATAATATAAAATATCAACGCAACAATTATCAATCAATAAAATAAAATATCAACAAGAATTCATCGTGAAAAATTATTGAGTAATGGCTTCCTTCTTCACGAAGGATCAATAATTCAACAATATTGTGCAATACCGTGCGCCACTCGCAACTAATGGACAAATCGGTATTCCAACAGCCTTAATTCAGAATAACTGGTCGCCAGTTATTTTTTAACCAACTTATATTTGTCGCTTTCTTCATCCAATCGCTTCAAGTTATGGGCCTCACATCATACGGTCAGCTACCGGCCGCATTTAATATTCTCACGTGTAAAGAATATTCCACCACCAAACGAATATTCCCCGACAATAATGAATACTTTATACCCCTCGCTTATTTTGAAAAAAATTTCATATCACCTTAACTTTAACTTTTATCAATTTAACCAATTACCTAATAGAAAATTGAATACTTTTATTCATAAAATTCGGCCTTACAATCTCCTCCTTATGAAATTCGTCTTCGAAATTTACGTACCTTGATTGTAATTTCAAAGAGTCGAGAATACCAATTTCAGATTCCATCTTCCCCGTCATCATGATTTCTCCATCCTCATCTCCCTATTTCGGAGTATCATTCTATCACCTTCAAAACAAAGGTTAATTGAAGCAATTAACGTATCACATAATATTCGATATTACGACCACTTCAACAAATAAGCTTAGTAGGACACACTAAATAAGGATTTACCATCTCTCCCCTTCTAGCTTCTATTCCCCGATCTCCGCCAGCAGATCATATCCAAGCTCGATACCAAATGTAACAACCCAAAATAGGTCCATTCCATCCAACCCATTCGAAAATACAATACACGGTAAGATGTAAACAACTACAACTTTATTATTACAACAAGAAATCATAGAGTTTAAATACAAATATTATCTTCTGTATAATATTTATATCACATAAATCCTCATCACATTTATCGATACATTATTTTACAAAATGGTGAGAGGACTACTAAACAATCCTTTTCTAAAACCTTCATTCCATACCCGACTGCAGACCGCTATATTCTCATTTCGGAGAAGAATGGAACAAAAGTAAAAGGGTGAGCTCAACTAGCTCAAGAAAGAATATTACGACTTAGATAATATACAACAAATTATCGTTAGTCTTCAACAGTGAAAAATTTAATGTAATACAATGTACAAATAAATTTTCAATCAATATTCGCAATGGAAATAATAATTCATTGTAAGAAGTTAAGTAGAGAACGCAACTACTATCTTCTATGTATGAATTTAAAAGTTCATCGCTCATCTTTTATCCCTCAATAACAATCAATATACATCCGAATCAAATATTCATCTTTCGCACTACACAGCCAAAGATATTCATCACCGGGTCGCTGCTCATTTAAACACTCTGCTCATCTTCGCACTATGTGGTAACCAAATAGTTATGTAAAGTAACTGTATTGACGTGTTTTAATGGTAACCAAAATGTAAATCAATATGTATATCCAACCCAGTTTAGGCAACCCATGTATACTCACATGTACATTTTTAACACTTGATATATGTCCCGATATCTAGTCTCATAATAAACTGAAAATCCTATATTTTGCTAACTATCACATTACTACCAAAAATAAAATGGTTACCCTTTTATGCATGTTTGGTTACCAATAATTATCAACAACGCACCTTTCAAACAACGTATCCTTCACGACAACTTAGAAGTAACAAATACGTGAACCAACAAACAATGTCAAATCATTTGGTAATATAATCAAATATGTGATTTCATTTACATAAATTCCAATAAACATTACATACTCACTAACCATAACAAATGGCTATGGATATCCAACAAAACCAAAGTATGAAACACAATTCATTGACAATGACAATTCAACGACAATATAAACTAATCAAAATCAATCAAATCTGTACAAATCTTCGTGAAAATTCTCTCAAGTTGTTAAATAGCCAACCGTGGAGGCGCATCTCGTCTGGAGAGAAATCTCTAGTTCAATGTCACACCAATATATAACTTTTTCAAAGAATTTTTCACATTGCATTCCTTGTAGTAAAGATCTCATAACCGCAAATAAACAAAATTAGATTTACATAGTCATTAGTAACCATATATAAACAATATTTATATCATAAATACCACGTAAGGACCAACAAATAAGAGCATACTAACCAAAAACATAATATAATAATTACACAAAGAGCTAAAAAGTTATATTATATAATCTAATGGTAACCAAAATATAAACAACATGTAGTACGAGACCATTTTATGTAGTAAACAAACAAATTATATATAATATTAACCAAAACATAATTTAAAGGTCACCAAAACAAAAATATGTATACCAAAAAATATACTAAAGAAGTAACCAAACAGTTATATATGATAAGTAACCAAACCATGTTTTAAAAAGTAACCAACACATAAATAACATGTATACCAAAACCAGTTTAGTCAACCAATGTATACTAAGCAAATACATTGTAACCAAAACAACATATAAAAGTAACCAAAATCCCAATTGAAGAAAAAAGAATGGTATCCAAACCATAAGCTAACAAAGAATAAAAAATATACTCATGAAGTAACCAAACAGTTATATGTTAGTAACCAAAATATATATTAATGGTAACCAATACATAAACAACATATAGACCAAGAACAGCTTTAGTCCACCCATATATACTAAGCAAATACATGGTAACCGTAATAACAAAAAAAGTAACCAAATATTTATATGATCAGTAACCAAAACATGTTTTAATGGTAACCAATACATAAACAACATGTACACCAAAACCCATTTAATCAACCATGTATACTAAGCAAATACATGGTAACCATAACAACATATAAAAGTAACCAAAATACCAAATCAAGGTAACAAAAATGGTATCCTAATCACAAGCTAACAAAGAACTAAAATATAATGCGTATAACCAAACAGCTTACTCGGATCCGGATAAAAATATGTATGTACTGTTGTTTGGCAAGGTTACGTAGCCTCTTGGGGTGACAATGGCTCTCCCACAATCGACCACCTTGTGTGAAGTGGTTAAGTACTTGGCATAAGTTACCGAAGAGGAAAGATGTGGAGGTTACATCTTGCGTGTATCATTGCCATCCAGCTTTAAACAAAAGCCCCCAGATACCAAAAAATCATAGTCATCACAATAATGAACACTTTGTATGTATAATTCACAAACACATATACGCGTATACATATATAGGGAGAGAAAGAGGGACCTGAAGTGTACTGGGATTGAGGTATGAGAGAGCAGATGAAATTATCGGCATGACCTTTGTAATCATGAAGGGATTGAACCTGGAGTGTACTGGGATTGAGGTATGAGAGAGCAGATGAAATTATCGGCAGGTACATACATATGGGAAGAAGACTCGTGTGACAGCGATAACGAGTAACAACGACAATGACGAACAACTAAACCAATATGGCGAACAACTAAACAAATATGATAGAGATGAAGAACGCACGAACAGAGATGAAGAACAATCACCGGAAACAAGCTTTTTTAACTCCGATTAAGAGTTTAGTCGTGACAGATGAGAGAAACAAGGGTTTTAACATGCATAAGGGTTTGATAACTGTAGAGTCCCAGACAAATAATAGACGATTATCACGCGTTTCAAAAAAAACAACCTTTTGCCATGTCAGCCCATTAATATTTATCCCTTAAATTAAGGACTCCTAATTATATTAGTATTGTAAATATATATGATGAAATATCATATTTTTGTAATTATTTTATGAGTGTATGATTTTTGTAATTACTTTCATAAATGTACTATAATATGTAATTGTTCCTAATATCATTGTTAACATGGATTGGGTCATACCCTTCGGTTAATATAGTACTTTTGAGGGTAAATTAGTATTTAAACTTATTTTATATTTTAAATATTTTTGATTTGATATTAATATGTATGACAAAATTGAGTATTATGAGCAGACTCAAATCAAATTCAAAGGTTGTGAATTAGTCTGATTAGAATTTAGAATTCAAGCAAAGTCCAAGTCCAAGTATTTTAACCAATTTGCATTACTATTGGAATACATTACTGGCTCCTTATTCCAAAGGGACGTTTTCTTAGATAAATAGTCATATAGCAGCTGTTCAGAACATCTATGTAGTCTCCAGAATCTCCCACGAGAAGATCTTGAAGTCAATAACAAACTGTTCATGGCATGGCAGTATTGATATTTTATTTATATATATACACACATAATACTGAGATAGTATTGTTTTGGAGAAATCTGGGTATAATTAAACTACTATTAGAGTTAGGTTAGTGGCTTTTAAATGAGGTGACAACTTATAGGCCTTAGATCCAATAATTTTAAATATGGACCTTTAAATGAAGACTTTTATTTCAAATAAAATGAAGAGAATCCGTTATTGAAATCCTTATTCTAAGTGGGAGATATAGTGCAGTGTAGTAGTAAAACTCCTATTTATCAAATAAAAATAAAAAATAAATGAGTAAGCTAATTGAGGGAGTTTAAAACCAAGAGCTGTGGGAAATAATGGTAAAAAATAAATGTGTTTAATATGAAAATATGATCTATTGACAATTGCTCCAAGCATTTAACTAATAAATAATTTATATTTAACTATAAACATAAATTATAATAAAATGATATATTTTTTCTTTAATTTTAAAGAATTTATTTATGTTATTTAATTTTTAAATCTATGTACAATTAGGGATATTATGGTTGAGCGAGTCTACATAAAAGAGACTTTTATAAAGACATAAATAGTTCACTTTAAATTTAGTGATTTTTTTGTACAAACCGAACATTTATGTCTCAACAAGTCTCACTACAAAACATCAACTCTGTAACACTGCTAGGAATATTGTGGCCTTTAACCTCAACAACAAATAATCTATGAATTTTTATATCTTCTCCTTATCAAACTATCATAAATATAAATAAATAAATAAATAAATAAAAGAAGTGTTTAGTTTTCTCCAATATCATATTAATCATATTATGCATGGAGAGAAACTCACGCCCATTGTAGGATAGAATAGGTATTGCATGCTTTCTGTTAGAAATTGCACCTTATTCTATATTTTGGAGATTTAATTATTGTCAAGTTTTAACTTGAATAAAACTCATTAGTGAACATAATTTAAGTAAATATAAAGATGTAAATCGATCGTTACCCTAATTGTGGAGAATAAAAGAGAACTTCATTTGATTTGTGCCTATAGTGAGTCATTTAATAAGGTACAAAATTGTTTGATAAAAACTATTTTTCCTTAATTCCATTTAATAGAAGTTTATTTTATTTTGGAACAAAAAAAATATTGAGTGCTATTTAAATTCTAATTAACCACTATATTAATACTACATAGTATGTAACTTACATATTTAATTAGTATTAATAAGTATGGTTAAATATAGAATTAAATAATATATTTTGTAACTTACATCTATATATATATATATATATATATATATATATATATATATATACACACACACACACATAAGATTAGATATATGCATATGTAAGACATAAGTTTACATATAAGATTTTGTACATGAATTTTCATTTTTTCCTATCTTCTCATATTCTTCTTACAAACAAATAACTATTACAAAACAAATGTTTATTTGAATTTTCTCGTGAATTCTTTATCATAGATAATTCACCAAAGCCTTTACATATATAATTTATGATATCGTCTCAAAATATTGTTTTCTACTATAATTTTGACTCACTTAAACTACTGAAGCTACTGGTTCTATCACTTTCTATAGAAACGACATAATTTGGTAGGGTAGAGGTTACATAAAATTTCATTTATTTATTTAGAAGTGCAATTAAGATAATATTTTGAGTTAGTTAATTACCATGAACTCCCAATCACACCAATTTGATGGTAATAACTAGTAGTATTAATATATACCTATATATTATATATATTTTGATAATAAAATATATAAAAGAAGGAGTAGTTTGGGACAATTTAAATTATACTATGTTAGGTGGCAAATTCAGAAATTTTTGATTCTGGATGAATTTTTTTAAAAAAAGTACACAATTTAAACAATGAGACAAAGATTCTTTTTTACCCCTATATATAGAATAAATTTGTGAGCGATAAAACTTTGCCTATAATAGTTTTTGTTGTTTTTCAAAGCACTTATAGATCTAGAATGGGAGGTTGAATAGATCCTTTTTAAAAAAATCTTTTTAAAGTAGTATTACTAATTTATAAATTAAGCAAGTTAATTTAATTATGCTCAGTGGAATGATAATTTAAAAATCCCCTTTAAAGATTTAAGAAAGTACACAGTTCTAAATTTAGCACACAGATGGAATTAAGTTATAAATAAATATAAACAATTTTGCAATAATGTAAGTGTTGAAAGTAAAGAAGACAGAAAATTCACTCATAACAATTATAACAATTGAATCACTAATATTTTTTCAAGTCACAAAGACTTTAAACAAGTCACTAAGACTAGATTACAAAGGTCGCTAAGACATGAACAATCACTAAGATATAAATTTAGTTGGAGGTGCTGCTAATTAAGAGGTATTAAGTCTAGCAATGAAAGACTTAACAACAAAACAAATACTTCTAGATTCGTAGAGTAGTGTTCTTGAGAGTTTGACAACAATTCAACTTGTATAATTTGTGATCGTTACTATTGGATTGAATCTGTAGACGTCCTTGAGATTATCTCGTATGAAATTAAGTTGTCATTGCTCATTTAATGCTCTGATCATTGTTGACTTTTAGAGAGCATGTGTCAACTTGTTTTCAGTTGTGATATATCACAATATCAGACTGTTGTACTGACTTGTACGTGCATGTGTCACCGCTCGGCTTCAATTTAACTAGTTTGGTAGACACAAGTCGGTCTGATCTTCTTAAGATGTTCACCAACTATCTTGGGATCTTCACTTTACGAGTCTTGGACAATATCAGTCCAATGTCAGAGTCGATATACTTTACGATTTTCCTAATTGATGTGTTAAAATTATGTACTTCAAGTGCCCAGTGTCGAATTGAAAAACTGACAAGTACAAGTCGAACCCAAATAGACTATATTAATTTTAATGTTTCCTTAATATCTATTTTAGGCGAATTAGAAATAAAGATTGATAATTGATTAACTAGAATATGAGAATTAATAATGAGGAAATAATTTAGAATACGAATCCAAAGATATAATAAACATAACATATAATTCAATCTCTTCTATTTTTATAACTCAACTATTATTTTAATCTTCCTTCCCTTTAATTTAGTAATTTTGCAATTAACGTTGGGCACATAGACTCAAAAATTTAAGGATTAATTATAACCCATCAAAACTTCTTTTTCGAGCAAGCATGATTATGAAAAACTCATATCTTAACAATAATCTATCAAAACCTCTCAATTAATTTAAAATCACATAAGAACTATAAAACGAAAGTATTTCAATAACGAAAACATGAAGGCGAAATCAATTAAATATAAAACATAAATAATAGAAGAAATAAAAATATTATCATGAATATTTATTTAATTTCATCTTCATCCTAGATTAAAGAAATTAGCTAGACATGAAAATAAATAAACTAACTAAAATAAAGAAAAGAAGAAGATTAAAATAAATAAGAAAACTTTCTTTAATTAACGATCATCCAAATCTAACGTACAATGAAGAAGTAATTTAATCTATTCATAGTCCTAACCTAAACTAATACAATACCTAATACTCTTTCTCTCTAA
The DNA here is from genome assembly GCA_020205615.1 of Panax quinquefolius. Lineage (NCBI taxonomy): Eukaryota > Viridiplantae > Streptophyta > Magnoliopsida > Apiales > Araliaceae > Panax > Panax quinquefolius. Next base: position 38,715,529 of record CM035172.1, on the reverse strand, counting down.
AACAATAGACCTATTTATAGAGAAAATAAATTTGTTCCATAATTTAGATTCATTGAACTTGGACACTTTTGTTCTATTTTTCCTCTTCTTTCCTTCTTTTTCTTGACTCCAATCTCTATATGGTAATCTTCTAAGAGTCTTTTTGCATCTTTAAAAGTTGGATATAAATCCTTTATTTGCCCTCAAGAAAATAAATGTTATTTTCTACAAAACAAAATAAAATGTATTAATTAAATAAAATAAGCATGTAAAATAATAAATATCACAATAACATTATCATACTTTAAATTTAGTGATTTTTTTGTACAAACCGAACATTTATGTCTCAACAAGTCTCACTACAAAACACCAACTCTGTAACACTGCTAGGAATATTGTGGCCTTTAACCTCAACAACAAATAATCTATGAATTTTATATCTTCTCCTTATCAAACTATCATAAATATAAATAAATAAATAAATAAAAAGTGTTTAGTTTTCTCAATATCATATTAATCATATCATGCATGGAGAGAAACTCACGCCCATTGTAGGATAGAATATGTATTGCATGCTTTCCGTTAGAAATTGCACCTCATTCTATATTTTGGAGATTTAATTATTGTCAAGTTTTACCTTGAATAAAACTCATTAGTGAACATAATTGAAGTAAATATAAAGGTGTAATTCGTTTCCCTAATTGTGGAGAATAAAAGAGAACTTCATTTGATTTCTGCCTATAGTGAGTCATTTAATAAGGTACAAAATTGTTTGATAAAAACTATTTTTCCTTAATTCCATTTATTAGAAGTTTATTTTATTTTGAAACAAAAAATATTGAGTGCTATTTAAATTCTAATTAACCACTATATTAATACTACATAGTATGTAACTTACATATTTAATAAGTATGGTTAAATATATAATTAAATAGTATATTTTGTAACTTACATCTATGTGTGTGTGTGTGCGTGTGTATATACACATAAGATTAGATATATACATATGTAAGATATAAGTTTACATATAAGATTTTGCACATGAATTTTCATTTTTTTCCTATCTTCTCATATTCTTCTTACAAACAAATAACTACTACAAAATAGTGTTCTATTGGAATTTTCTATGAATTGCTATCACAGATAATTCACCAAAGCCTTGACATATATATTGGAGGTATATCGTCTGAAACCCTTAGTAAACTAATCGTGGTGGGAGCTATAAAGACTTTAAAGATAGGAATCACACGTGTCTTGTTTTCTACTATAATTTTGACTCTACGAAGCTACGGTTCTATCACTTTCTATAGAAACGACATAATTTGGTAGGGTAGAGGTTACACACAATTTCATTTATTTATTTAGAAGTGCAATGAAGAAAATATTTTGAGTTAGTTAATTACCATGGACTCCCAATCACACCAATTTGATGGTAATAACTAGTAGTATTAATATATACCTATATATTATATATATTTTGATAATAAAATATATAAAAGAAGGAGTAGTTTGGGACAATTTAAATTATACTCTGTTAGGTGGCAAATTCAGAAATGTTTGATTCTGGATGATTTTTTTTTAAAAAGTACACAATTTAAACAAAGAGACAAAGATTCTTTTTACCCTATATATAGAATAAATTTGTGAGCGATAAAACTTTGCCTATAATAGTTTTTTGTTGTTTTCAAAAGCACTTATAGATCTAGAATAGGGGTTGAATAGATCCTTTTAAAAAATCTTTTAAAATAGTATTACTAATTTATAAATTAAACAAGTTAATTTAATTATGCTCAGTGGAATGATAATTTAAAAATCCCTTTAAAGATTTAAGAAAGTCACAGCCTAAATTTAACACACAGATGGAATTAAGTTATAAATAAATATTAACAATTTTGCAATAATGTAAGTGTTGAAAGTAAAGAAGACAGAGAAAATTTTAAGTAGTTCGGAAACAAAGATCTCCTAATCCATTTTTTTACTCTATGAGTAAGAATAATCTACTAAGGATAAGTGATCACTTATATGAGTTCACTCATAACAATTATAACAACCTGAATCACTAATATTTTTCAAGTCACAAAGACTTTAAACAAGTCACTAAGACTTGATTACAAAGGTCGCTAAGACTTGAACAATCACTAAGATATAAATTTAGTTGGAGGTGCTGCTAATTAAGAGGTTTTAAGTCTAGCAATGAAAGACTTAACAACAAAATAAATACTTCTAGATTCGTAGAGTAGTGTTCTTGAGAGTTTGACAACAATTCAACTTGTATAATTTGTGATCGTTATTGTTGGATTGAATATGTAGATGTCCTTGAGATTGTCTCGTTTGAAATTAAGTTGTCGTTGCTCATTTAATGCTCTGATCATTGTTGACTTTTAGAGAGTATATCACAATATCAGATTGTTGTACTGACTTGTACGTGCATGTGTTGCTGTCAGTTCACCGAACTAGCTGGTAGACACAAGTCGATTTGATCTTCTTAAGATGTTCATCAACTATCTTGGGATCTTCACTTTACGAGTCTTGACAATATCAGTCCAATTTCAGAGCCGATATACTCTACGATTTTCTTAATTGATGTGTTAAAATTATGTACTGCAAGTGTACAATGTCGAATTGAAGAACTGACAAGTACAAGTCGAACCCAAATAGACTAGATTAATTTTAATGTTTTCTTAATATTTATTTTAGGTGAATTAGAAATAAAGATTGATAATTGATTAACTAGAATATGAGAATTAATAATGAGGAAATAATTTAGGAATACGAATCCATTATATAATAAACATAACATATAATTCAATCTCTTCTATTTTTATAACTCAACTATTATTTTAATCTTCCTTCCCTTTAATTTAGTAATTTTGCAATTAACGTGGGCAAGCATAGACTATGAAAATTTAAGGATTAACTATAACCCATCAAAACTTCTTTGAGCAAGCATGGATTATGAAAAACTCATATCTTAACAATAATCTATCAAAACCTCTAAATTAATTTAAAATCACATAAGAACTATAAAACGAAAGTATTTCAATAACGAAACATGAAGGCGAAATCAATTAAATATAAAAACATAAATAATAGAAGAAATAAAAATATTATCATGAATATTTATTTAATTTCATCTTCATCCTAGATTAAAAAGAATTAGCTAGACATGAAAATAAATAAACTAACTAAAATAAAGAAAAGAAGAAGATTAAAATAAATAAGAAAACTTTCTTTAATTAACGATCATCCAACGAACGTATAATGAAGAAGTAATTTAATCTATTCATAGTCCTAACCTAAACTAATACAATACCTAATACTCTTTCTCTCTAAAAACAATAGACCTATTTATAGAGAAAAATAAATTTGTTCCATAATTTAGATTCATTGAACTTGTACACTTTTTGTTCTATTTTTCCTCTTCTTTCCTTCTTTCTTCGACTCAATCTCTATATGGTAATCTTCTAAGAGTCTTTTTGCATCTTTAAAAGTTGGATATAAATCCTTTATTTGCCCCCAAGAAAAATAAATGTTATTTTCTACAAAACAAAATAAAATGTATTAGTTAAATAAAATAAACATGTAAAATAATAAATATTAAAATGTATTAATTATGTGTATCACTAATCGTAGAGTTTCATGGTGGTCGTAGAGTATCTAGGTAGATTACTATACAATTGTCAAGCTCTACGTTCCATAAGCTCAATGATCTTCCATGTGCTCTACGATCTATTTCAGACTCTACGGTCTTCAACTTGTTTTACGATCTCAAAGTAGACATCTTTACGATCTTTGGCAGACTGTGATTTTCAATAGGTTTTACGATCTCTTAGCAGACTACGATGACTTGTATGTTCTACGATCATTCAGTAAGCTCTACGATCGTCTAAATAGCTTTACGATCGTTTAATTTCCTATAATCTATACATTTAATTTATTCAACAAAATAAATTAATCTAACAAGTTTGATCCTCTAAGTCCTTTTACATAAGAGTAATGCTACAGACACAACTATTTTACAAATATTTCACAAATTGCTGATGTGACATACTCCACCTCAGCGTATTGATCAACAAATTATTTCAATGTAGTCTTACCATTACCACATATATGATGAGGTGGAGTAGATGCCACATCAAGAATTTGTAAAATAGTTTGTCTCTAGCATTATTCTTTACATAAATTTCATTTAAGGACTTCACAAAAGTTATTGATTATAAATATACATTATCTCATCATTAAATCAAATATGCATTTTTCCTAACAGTTTTAATAGACAAAGTGTTGATTTTTCATGTTTTTCTTTTGAAAAAAGAATACAAAGAACGGTTAATTTCTAATGAATTTATTTGAAATATATTATAATTAAGTACAAAGCTATTATTAACTATGTTGCCAAAAAGAATTCACATTTTTATTGATTATTATCACAATAACATTATCATACTATCACTATATTATAAACTAAACAATCAATAAATTTAAGAGAAAACACGAAATAGAAATATATTTTTGAAATTCATAAAGTTTGTTAATATTGAGATTCTTTTTGTCAAAGAGTGGAAGTAATATTTTCGATGTACAGTCCAAAATTACATTGATTTACATTAATTTTAAATTTTGAATTTTGAAAAACAACTCTTAGAAGTCCAAATAAAACACATTTTTGAGAAGGATGAAATATGTAAATAGATACTTTAGAGCAAATCCAATGGTAATGTCAAAATGGCTACAGCCATTGCTATATTTTGGCACTGGGTGCTTTTGGTGCTAAAATAGAACCCAGATCTCCATTGGTTGGTTCTATTTTAGCACCAAATTATTTCAAATTTAACTAACTTTCCTTCCATCTCATGGTTAATTACTATTATTATTATTACTATTATAGTTATAATAATAATAATTACTATTATAATTATTATTACTATTATAATAATAATTACTATAATTATTATTATTGTTATTATTTTTGTTATTAATATTAATATTATTATAATTACTATTATTGTATTATTATTATTATTAAAATTATTACTATTATTATTATTGTAATAAATTATTATTATTAAAATTATTATTATTATTATTATTATTATTATCATTACTATTATAATTATAATTATTATTAGTGTTATTATTATTTTTATTTTTATTACTACTACTATTATAATAATAATAATTATTATTATTATTATCATCATTATTGTTATAGGATGACTATAGTCATCCTTGGTTCTATATTTAGAACCAAGTATAGCATTTTGCTATTTTAGAACTAATTATAGAAGTGGGTTAGATTTGAGTTTTTGACATTTGGTGCTATAATTTGACTATAGAACCAATTATAGCACCCCCATTGGATTTGCACTTATATGAACTTATATATTTTTATGAACTTATAATTCTTAAATGATATTTTATTAAAATTTTCACAGCACGTCCCCTTTGTGCCCAAGTGTAGGGTTCAGTGGCGGATTTGTTAAGGTGCAGTCTAGACCTGGCAAAAGAGACTCAGGCCCGTCCGCAAAAAAATGGGCTATGAGTTTTATTATTGCAGCCCACGTAAAGTTGGGCCATTTTAGCCTGGCCCGTTTTTTGCCCGGCCTGCCCGTGAATTATTGTTTTAATAAAACAAAAATAATGTTACTTGTGAAGGTTGAACACAAGATCTCCAAATCATTAAATAAAAGTTTAATCCAACTGAACTATAATAGTTCCTCATATTAACATGCATGCATCTAAATAAAATAACAGTTCCTATAACAGTTTCTTTGTATTTTCGCTGACATGAATTGCAACTGTAGGCATATAAAAGAACATGCAAGTGGTATATTTCCTTGTTAATTCAGAACCAAATGATTTAGTCGTTTCTCTTTCATAATATTCCTAGAAAGTTGTTTAATTGATAATTTTTTTTGATCAGGTTTATTACTGTTTTTGCAGAACTTGGATGCACATAATAGATGCTCACTGCAAAAAATAAATGGGATATTTCTGAATTATAGGAAACTATAAAGTACTGCTATGCTATTGTTGAATATACGTTAGGCTGATTTATGGACAATAGGCATTGAATTGAATTGAAAATTTTGGACTTTTGAAGAGAAGAAGTTATTGCAGCAAATTATGCACGGTTTAATATTAATATCAAAGCAAATATTAGGTGGTGGTGTTAGAATATTATCAAAATTAAAAATTATATATAGATATAATAAAAAGAAAGCACTACAAATTAGACGTAATTTAGTTATGTATAACATTTACACATGTTTTAGTAAGTAATTATTGTAGTTTAGTTGGATTAAACTCTTATTTGATGACTTAGAGGTCTTGTGTTCAACCTTCATGTTAGTTATATAGTCTTTATTATTTTACTTTGAGTTAATTGACAAATTGTGTAGCATAAAAAAAAGGAAGGAAGAAGCATGGCGGCCTACCAACCCAGTGCCTCACAATTCCAAAATTTCACTTAAAAGTTGGGCCATTTTAAATTTCTAATTTGTTTGTTGTATAAGGGACACTATATAGAATGTCCTCTTTAGATTTTTTTTTAAAAATTCATTCATATTCTAAATACAAATACAGACAAATGTAGATTCATTATACTTTTGTCTTCTACATCTCCGCCTCCGTGGCTTCGCCACTACTTTTTCTACATATCCATTCTCCGCTACTACTTCTTCTACATCTTCGCGACTTCACCACTAGGCCCACTACTTCTACATCTCCATTACTGACACTACTTCTTACGTATATAAGAGTAATCAAATTTAGAAGGCAACTAAATTAGGGTTTTTTTTGTTTGATAATTTAAAATTTGTAGTTTGTTTAAATTTGTTGTTGGTTGAGAACTTGGGGTTAATCCCAATTTAATTTATTTGATGTATTTGTTATATTTTGAACTTAAGAGGTAACTAATTAGGTTTTTTGTTTGATAGTTTATTTGAATTTGTTGTGGACTTGTAGGTTGGAGACTTCCTATGAGTACAACCTGTTGTTGTTAATATTGGATAAGCATGTAGTTTTAGTGTTTAAATGAATTGATACAATTGTGTCCGTAAATTGGGTTTTGTCAAATTGTTTTTATCTGCATTCTCTTCTTTCTTTTATGTGAGTTTCAATGATAATGTGTTCTATAAAAAAATATAAAGATAGGGCATTGGAATAAAAATCAAAATTATATGTATTTTTTCCTACAATCATCCGGTAAAAGTTGGATCATGCTATTTTTTCAAGATTTTAAAAATTCGCCCTTCTTGAGAAAAATTTATGAATCCACCCCTGGTAGGGTCTCTCTTGAATCCATCAGTTTTGGAAAATGAACATAAACTATATTATTTTCTTGAAATATATATACATATGAGAAATTATCCATGGCAAATGTTTGTTAACTATTTGAGAAAACTAATTATTGATCATTTGTAGAAGAAATACACAAATTCAAAATAAAAAAAAAAAAATGGAGCTATCCACGCATACCAGGAATCTGGCCAACCGTGTTAAGGAAATCGGTCTTTAAAACTCCGGAAATATCATATATTTTTTCTATTTTGGAAGGAAAATTGGATCATATTTTAGAAAAAAAATGAAGATAGTCAATCCTTCTCTATAGATCGAAAGAGTGGGAGGATGATAGAGCAAAAAAAGGTTAATTTTTTTTTAAGTATTTTAGGGGAATTTACACAAAAGAACTCTATAATTTGACTTCTTCAATTATTTTTGTATAAACATGAGTAGCGATAGTGTATGTTTTTAGTTACTCGGTGTTTGTTGCGTTTGGAAGTTCAAACGTACTTGAAAATCTTGTTCTTCTAGTATCAGCTTATTTAACTCACAAGCGAAGCGCGTCAAAATTGGTGTGTTATGTTTGAAGGTCTAAATGATGTAAATGTAAACGCTGATAGCTGAACAAAACCTTATTACTAGATAGATGGATGAAGTTTAATTAATTACTAGCAAACTAAGCCCTAAATCCATAGGCCAATATTTCAATCCATATAAAAACTTGGGCCTTGGGCTAAGCAAAATGAACACACATCAGATTATCACAAGACTTTCAATTTATTGGATGTACATTTTGTACTTTGTTTATCCTAAAATAATGTGTTAATAGTTTAGTAGTGGTATGAAAATAAAAATATGATGACAAACTTGTGAAACATTATAACATTTTATAATATTATTACTAGGCCTATTAATTGGGTTTTGTGAGTCGGGTTTAAAGTTATCCAAGCTCAGCCCATTTTAAAATTATTGGGCTCGAGTTTGGGCTATTTCCAAACAGTCCAAATAAAATCACGAGCTTCGGGCTTTATTTGGAAAAATCTGTATTAAAATATAAAATTATTAATAATGCTTTCTAGACGAAAAAAAAATATAATTTAAAAAAAATCATTTAAAAAGGTTGACATACATCATTATTTTTACTAATCGAATTGAAGTTTAAATTAACATAAATAAACTATTTTATAAGTACTCTAGTACTTATTATTTTTAATATTTAATCTCAATCTTTTTTATGTTATTACTATATTTTATTATGAAAATGATATAAGTGACCACATTACAAAAAATATGGTACTTAATTTTTAATTGAGAATAATATATATATAATATAAAAAGCAGAAAGTGTAAATATCAAGATATATATATATATATATATTAATTTAAAATAAATATCCAACAATCTAAAATCATTTGGCGAATCAACATCCGATTGACCAAGAATTTATCTCTCAAAAATTCAAACCAACATCCATCATCTCACTCTCTCAAACTCACATCCATCATCTCACCCACATCCACAAGCAAACAATAATTTTAATTGTCAACTATTTAAAAGTTACAATCAATCAAAAAGCTTTAAAATAATAAAAATAAATTTGAAATGTAGTTAAACTTATTTAAATTTGTCTTTATTAAAAATAAATATTTAAAAAATAAATTTGACTATTAAAGTTAGATATTCTTTATTTATTTATTCATTAAATTTGTCTTCATAAGAATTTTTCATTTAAATGCTTAGAGGCCATGTATAGATTGATAACTCTAACAACAATTTGGCTTTTAGTTTAGCATGTCATATTCAAATGATTCATTTTTTTTGTTCATGATTTATTATTATTATTTTTTTTGAATTATACTATCTAACAGTGTTATCGCTAAGATAAATATAAATTAAGTGTAAATATCCAAATTTTACAACAACAATTTTAAATGAAATTACTGGTTAGAAGAATCAGGGTACACAGAGACATAGACATGATCTAATTAGGTACAACTAACTGCATATTAATTAACAAATCAAAGATGTTCTTATACACTACAAGTATACATTAATTTGTGGCAAGTATCAAAACTTTCCCATTATGCATTATCTGTTTTGAATGAACAAATCAACAATTATACAATATGGAAGAGAATATGATAATCTATGGACTCTGTTTCATCCTATCTCTCAAATTTGCAGAAGTAAAACAAATTATAAGATTATGAGCTCTGTCTCCATACCATCTATTCAAATAAATAACATTACTTTAACCTTCCCATCATCAAAACATGGAAGCTCTCCTTTATGGACAGGGGTCAAGGAAGAGAGTAATTAAGTGGAGACGGGGAAGAAGACAGAATTTCTCTATTTATTTTATTTTTTTTCATTTTAAGTGAAATACAATAAATGATACTTGAATGAAAAAGCAAGTTAAATAAAAGGTCGACAAGCCAACCAGTTTTTCATTGTACATTGCTCTCGTATCAAATAGATGACACTTCCGGTGGAACTACAGAAATATATTCATTCCAACAATTTCAAACATACATGCTCTAATAATACAAAATGGCACTGCATTCCCATATCTTTGATGCTGCAAGCTTACGGCAGTCGGCAGATTCCACATTCCTACCAAATTGGCCAAGATATTCCTAATCTAAAACCTCACCCACCTCACCATATTCAACATTTCTATCAAATCCATCCACCGACCAGGAACGAGCAAAATGTCCCACCAAATATGCCTCACTGCCATTCTATAAATCAACTAATTTATAGTTCTAACAAAACACCAATTTTCTTAAATGGTCAGTCAGTATAGAATGCTGATTCTGCATCCCACCGAAACAAGTGTCAGGGCTTAGCCTTAGTATAGTTCTTTCTCCTTGCTGCAAATGTTTCTGCAACCAGTAGAGGGAAGGCAATAGTTGCATCACAGTGTACCTGATCAAAAAAAATGCATTTAAACAAAATAATTACAACTGTATACCTTCTGCATAAAATATTGACATGGTAAAGGTTATGATGTACATGGAAATCTATACAATTTTTACAAATTCCAGAAGCTCTAAGGCAGCAATTAAAGCACAGGCAAAAGGCTTAACCTTTACAGTCTTGGCAGAACCACGAATTTTCCCCCAAGATACAGCTTCATCTGGATGGGCACCGGAATCACTTCCATCAAATTCCTGTGCTGTGTTGATGAAGATGGCAAAATCTGCACCATTACGCATCATATTAGCATTGCAAATGTGATGCTTTGGTAGCCCTCCCCCAAGAATTATCATCCCAGTCTTGCTGGGACTTGCATGGACTGCCTCGCTATTCATGGCTCTGATATCTGTATACCAAGGTAAATATGATAGTCAATTTACTTTTAACCTGTGATAGAATGCACAAATACAACAAAAGGTTACCTTGCACCAGGTCAATGACTAGACCAGGATTATGGAAAGAGTGGAAGTATAACATATCCCCTAGAGAGCCATCCGTTATTCCAGGGCAGTAGACAGGAATATTGTTCTGAAAGACAAATAAACAGTATAATGGTTTAAATTAGTTCACCCAAGGTATCTAAGGTATAATAAGACATGGAGAAAGAAGCTCTATTTTGAATTGGAGTATTTAGAGCAACGGTAATAACTGTTCTTGTAGTATATCAGCTGCTAGCCCATTAGATTGTCTTACTTTGCTACCTATCTATATATGAATTGATAATAAAAAACAATATGATTACAGCCAGTAGAAGGTTCTACAACATTAACATAAAATTCAAGTTCAAGAATTGTAGGTGTTATAACTTTTTCAAGCAGGAAGCATGTCCTGGAATGGGAACAAAATTACCATGAAATCCTAGCATTGACATGGCACTTGAACAAATTCAAAAATTGATTTTTTTTTATTGCACTACTTAAAAGCAATGACAGCGAATATATATATATATATATATATATATATATATATATATATATATACACACTCACACATACACACATAGGAACAAAACTAAAATGAACCGGCTATAGTAACGGACATAGAAAGACGGTTTTTTTATTCTATAGCGACGGATAAAACCGTCGCTATAGTCGGTTTGTTTTTACTTCGCTCCCTATGATTTCGCTGAGAGAGACAACCTATATGTGTGTATATATATACACACTCTGATAAAGAGAATAAGTACAGGAAAAGAAAAAAACAAGAATAATGCTCGGGTACCAAAACTGAATTGTCGTCTTTGCATTGGTTGATCATGTCATGGTGATTGATTATGTATAAATATTAAGTATTGAGCCACCAATCAATGTAGTAAAGACTGGTTTGGTATCCCAAACATTAATAAAAAACAAATAGGTAGTATTTCAGGAAGTCAACTTAAATATGGGTCAATACCAACCTTATATGCCCAGTACAGGTATGAACTCTCATGATTGATTTCCTTCCCCAAGCGAGCAATTACTTTAGACGGCGTCCACAATACACCCTGTTAGATGGAAGGAATGTCTAGGGGTATCATTTATGTGATGGTCTCTTCAAAGCAGTAGATAATTAAGAAAAGTAGTTGATGGAAAATAAAAAGAAAACAAAGAAACAAGAAAGAAAAGAGCTATGCTCAAGTTAGAATAAGTGAAAGAAGAAAAAATACATACAAGAGAGAAGAATCTGAGTTTCAATCATAGGTCACCAAGACGTTCCATCAAATATGTCCACTAAAAAGCTAGAACTACTTGATATATAAGCACTAATGATTGAAAAATGTATACATTTGGAGAATACTACATTTATAGTCATGTGTCTGAATGCATCTTTCTGTGAAACGAGTTTTGAGCCATAAAGAACAGGAATTTGCCAGACATATAGAGAAAGCATCTAGCATTTACTTACACAATTAATAGAAATTTAACTTTTATTCAAAATGGATATCATTTCTGCTATTTATCTAGTAAAACAAGGTAGTTGCACAATCATAAAAGTTCAATACCCATAGGTCATTTATATGATTAAAATTCCACTCAAATATTGGAATACCTTCTCAGTTTGCTCCTCCAACATTTGGTCAAATATGGGAATAATCCAATCCTCAAACTTGCAGTAGTTGTCATTAGGAACCAGCAGGTTACCTATACGGTTCAGTCCTTTTGAGCGCAGAGCAGCTCCAGCTAGAGAAAAAAATCGCCTCTATAAGTGGGTGCAAGGCACTTTATAAGATCTTCTTCTACACCACCAGCTGTTGTAACCACTACATCAACCTGCGGTTAATTAGGAAACTTCCTATATCTTAAGAATCACTACTAAAATAATACTGGATTGAACTATCTAATGAAATAATCAAGTCACTAAACAAATTAATGGCAAACATTCTTCTCCATATTATGAGAATTTCACATCAATGAAAAGGTATTCATTGGTCAAGTAAGTATATTTCATCGAGATTGGGTATTACCGGGTTAAATACACTTTTTCCCACTCTACTAGGGGTCAGTTTACAAATGCATCACACAAGTGAATTTTTTTACGATCAACTCATTGAACTATAACTTTTTTACAAAAATAAAATTTTCGTCTAAAAAGTGTTAAAAGTTAACGGAATGTTTATGTGACACCACATCGGTGGACACATGCTTAGGTGGATATTCAACAATTAAAAACACAACAATTGTCAATTCTATAACAAATAGTTAACCAAAATATAAATCAAATTAATGTACATAACAAATAATTAAATTAATTAAATAAATTAATAATAAATATATTAATGTATAACTTTTACAAATATATTTATATAAAATTAATGAATTCATATTATTTTTTAATTTTTAAATATTTTAAATTCACTTTAAAAATATAAAATTATCTAATATTTTGAAATGGAGGGATTATTATTATTATTATTATTATTATTATTATTACCATATTCCTTTTTCCAAATAAAAGAGAAAAAAAAACTTCATCTTCCTCATAGACCTCCATTGGCCGCCACCATCATCCATAACCACCACCATCAACCCCCCAAACATCTACACCACTAACCTCCGATCACAACCACCACCGCCGTGATATCTTGCATCGTGATACCCACCACGTTCCCCGCCACTGCTCCACCATTCGCCCGCCACCACCACCACCACCCTTTTCTACCTCGCTAATGCCTCCTCTCGGTCTCATCAAGTCGGATCTAGTCAGATCCGATTCGATTAACGCCATCAGAGCACATGAAATCGTAAGAAACAAACCAAACCACCATGGAATCCGTGAAAAGAAGAGAATATCAACAAACCAAACCATATCAAATCTAATGAAATCGTAACATAACCCGAGATAGTATGGTTTCATCATCGGCATCTCTTTTGTCCTTTAAATTGGCCATCATGAGTGTCATGGTATCCAACACAAGAATCCATTGAATAAGATCTTCTGCCTTCATCCGCTTCGATGTGCGAAGTTCTAACCTCCCCCACCCAGTTTTGAATCTTGTTGTAACTCATGGATGTCTCGATATGATCCTCGACTATTTGTTGTTCTTCATCATCTCTAAAATTATTCGAAGTTATGCTTTTCATACATCTCTGAATCAATTAAATCAGCAGAAGTTTTTTCATTAATTTTAGAAAATGAAGATGTTAAACTCTAGTCAAACCCAGATAGAATAATATGACAAACCCCATTCAACCAAAGAAGAACAGCAAATCCAAGCCCAAATCAGAACACAATCAAAACCCAGGTCCAACCAAAATCAGAAACCTTTTAAAGGAAGAAGGAACCACCACCAAAGAAACAAAGGAACCACCACCAAAGAAGAAGGAACTCATATTAATGTGCTAGATCTGATCGGATCTGATGAATAAATGATTTTTATATTTGCAGATCATCAATGAAGGATTTGTTTTAATTTCTTTTTAACTTTTCTTTTAATTTGTAATATACTAAAAAATTTAAAGCCTACTTTTTAGCATATTTTTATTTTTTTTAATATTTCTTTCTTTTATATTTAAGCCTAGATCTAATGATTTCATAATATAAATAATAATTATATTAATTTTCAAAAATAAAAATAGTAATTAATTTTCAAAATTTTAGTTATATTTTTGAAGATTGAATTTATTTTATGAATTTTAATTTTAATTTGTGCTTATTATGAATATACTTATGAATAATGTTAAAGACATTACTCAAATTCAAAATTTACCCAAATTTCTCTTTTTTTTAATAATATATGTAATATATCTTAATACAATGAAAGACAAATTTGTCAAAAAAAAAATACTAATAATTTTTTATGATTATTAATGTTGAGGGTATTATGACAATTTTCAAAGAAAAGTCGATAAAAAAGTAGTTAAACCCATTTAATTTCTTATGTGGCAACAACTAGGATGAAAATATATGAAGTTCCATCTTGCATTTGTAAATCGACCCTTTAACAGTTTAATACTTAGTTTAACACCCATTACAGTTTAATACTTCTATCAATTGTCAACACACTAAACCTAGTTTAACAGTCTAAAAAATGGACTAGTTCAATTACAAATCATAAATTTAATTACTCGTAACAACTTCATCTTGTTGTCCTAATTCAGTGATTTCACACAGTTATTCCATCAAACAAATGTATGTATTGAAAAATACAAGAAATAAAATGGGCAATTTGAATATATCACTTACCATATGATGCTGAACAAGATACCTAATGGTGTCCCGAACACCAGAAGAAACAAGATTTGAAGTAAACCCCAAAAACAATTTGCTCCTCACGGACTCTCTAAATGCCGGTTCTCTCTCCTCTTCACTACAATCCTCTGCTAAAAACTCGTCTGCAAGCCTCCAATCTAGCTTCAAAACCCCAAATTCAAAACACAAATAAATAATTCTGGTTTAAAATACAAAAAGAAAGAAACTTGTACTGAACACTAACCATTTGATTGACGACTTGAATGGCGTCACCAAGATTTGAGGCCTGGAAACCGGTGGAGAGCATGGAGCTGAGAAGCTCAGTATAATTGACTCCACGGTTGAAATCGTAGCCCTCGATTTTAGTGCAAGACCCTTCAAGGGTTTCTGATTGCTTGAACACTAATGAGTGTACGGACTCCATAATGTTTTCTTTCGTTGCATCTCCCATTTTCTTTCTGTGAGTGAGTAGGAGAGAGAGAACGAGGGAGAATGTAACTCTTTTGTGGCACAAAATAGCTACTTGATGGTTTGAAATTAATGGTTTGAAAGCAACATAAAGTGAATTGAACAAAACTAGACAAATTAAATGGAATAATATATCAGAAACAAATAAACAGATCTATCAAAAAGCAAACAGACATACAAACATGTATACATATACAATAACAAACATAATCAGTGGTGTAAAACTATCATAAAGTGAAACAGACCTATTGAAAAGGAATTGAACTGCAGAAAGATTTCTTTTGGGACTGAGAGGGTTTATGCAAATGTAAGGACAGAGTTGTAACATCCACGGGAAAAAGAAAAAGGTATGAAAATGAAAAAGAAACAAAAAACAAAAATCCCAAAAAAGTCCCAGACTCTAAAAAACTAAAAATAAATAAATCTTCTTAACTAGTAGTCACTTATCAATTGGGTAATTAACATATTTTGCTATACTTGAGACCATTACATTGTGTCAACCTATCTTTCTAAAGGCTAAATTTCTATTAAATCGAGTAATAATAAATATCATAATCTTATGTTTTCCAATGCATAATTTTGATTATTACATGTTAAAACTGTAAAAGCTGACTGCAGTTTTCTACAGCACAAGGTGGGTGCTGTAGAAAACAAAACACATTGTTCCTCCTCATCTGTGCAGCAATATGCCAACTTCAGCATGTTATGGAGTATATAAAGTTCAATAAGCAATTTGCAACTAGCTTCAGTATGAGGCTAATTTTCTATAAGCCAATTTCTGTCAAGAATATAGAAAGGTATTTTATCGCTCAAGTCTTTCTTAGTCATGAACTTTTAACCTACAAATCATCTCTAATAAACGGTTACCAAGCGTGCTTGATACAAAACAGGAAACTAATTCTGTTGGAAGTATATCAATTACGGGTTAAGGGGGGAGTTAATAGATTGACTATGCCCGAAAATTAGTTTGTTTCATCACTTTTAATTTATTGAGTTTTGGGAGTTTTTACCTGTATTGAAAGTTGTTTCTTTACTCATTTACAATAGAGTCGTGTTGGGGTTAACTCTGATTACTGAGGAGGTATTTTTCAATAGTTATGTCATAGTTCTACCGAGGGGTTATAAGACTGAAGGGGTAAAGAAATTCAAATCAGTTTAGTGTATATTTTGAGTTGTACTTAACAAAAACTCCCACAGAGGTTCCACTTACTCTGACTGCTTGCTTGCTGCCTTAAAGTTTCGTGTGTTCTAATCTATTAAACTTTTAACTCCTTGCTTTATGGTTTGTTGTTTTCCTTCTCAATTTCTTTGCTACACCAGTTCTATCATGATGAGATGTGGAAGTAACAGCCTCAAAATCTCTGATTCCCACATTCTACAAAGATTTTGAAATCCTACAATGGAAGTGCATAAACTTTTAGAACACATCATCTAGTAAATAGCCTGGAAAGCTTGAATCTAGCTCCTCAATGTCACGATGCTAAACCCCTAAAGTAGGTATTACACATCTAGAGTTCTGACAACAAAACTAATGTAGAGCTGGTTAAAATAATAAAATAGAAGGGGAACACAATCCACACATAAGCAGCATGCAGCATAAATAGTGGGGAATGAAAGCATGCCTATTATATTGCCATTAATTTTATTTACTTATATTTTATTACGCCACAAATATAAAAAAAATTGTACCTAAAAGCATTTTACGTCTGTGAATAAAACTCCAGATTATGCACCTACTTCTATTTTATGGATACTTTATTCATCAAGAATGCTATCAACTTCCATCTTCAAATATAAATATTGCCTATGATAAATTTCTATTTCCTCATAAATTCCAAGTTTTTGCCCCCATCGTAATAAAATCAAATTCCCCACCGCTTCCTAGTAATTCTTACAACACAAAGCTTCTCTCATCAGGGTTCAAGCATCATATTGTGACAAGGACAATAATACCCATGGCGTTTTGAAGTTCAAGATAAATAATTTTTGTTTTCTATTTTTTTGCCGAGCTCTGGTTGTGTGTCTTACGGGATTGGAGTCAACTTCACTCCCTGTTGCCTGGGATAATCCAATTCATTATGTTTCTCTTTTGACTGCAAATGTGTGTGTATAAATATATAAACTTAGATATACCCAAACTTCAAATTATGCGAGATCAAATTTAATTTTTTAATTCTTTTTATTATTCAGATCTTCATTTTATCAGAAGCACAACTCATCAGCTGATCAAACAACACTCTAAATTTGCAAAAGTGAAAAACTTGTAATGTCAACAGAAAAGTAGCAACAACAAAGAAATCTAAGCAATCTAAGCTAAATTATGAATCCACAGATCATAAAATTTCTGGGTCTCAAAGCATTTCAACAGTTAAACAGCACCCTAACTTGGGTGAAAGATTGAAACAAAAATACAGAGCTGATGATAAAGAAAGAATTAATAAAGAGGGGATAAAGATACATACTTGGCAATAGAACACTCCTCAATATGCTTCACTTCCTCCTACCCCGCCATGTTTCTTCTTCACTTCCTGATGTTGCGTTTTTTATTTTATTTTTATTAAGGGGAGGCATTTTACCATATTACCCCTATATATTCTGTAAAATAGTTTGCGGCTATAATGAATTTAGCTAAGACCTCCTCTAAAGTTGGTTGCTTTTCTGACCGGTGGGTTGTTTGATTGTGAAAACCTGGTGGATACGGTTGTCTTGGACCTAGTTTTGAGCCTGATTGTTACTCCACCTAGGGTTGTAGGAATTCTCATATTGATGCTGGTATATGTTCTGATTTTCTACAAATCGCTGATGGCACATTGATCAGTAACATGATTTCTCGCACAGAGTTCAAAAACTATCGCCACCGGTTGACTTGTCTATGGATCCCAAAAATCTTTTTAGTCGCCAACTCTAACTTTTGTGTTTTTGACGGATTGACCCGTGTCGTAGGCCACTGATAGTTGTTAGTGACCATTATTTTTAATAACTGGTATGCTTCATCGAATTTCTTTCTCATAACCAAAATGTTGCACCGATACTTGTCCTCGTGGGACCATGCAACCCATTGTAGAACGTCTACACCTGCAACCATTTCGGAATTCCGTGATGTGGATACTTACAGAGTAAGTCGTTAAATCTTTCACATGTCTCGTATAAAATCTTTGAATCAAATTGGTTGAATGAAGTAATGACATTCCTCATTTTTGTCGTTTTCGCAAGTGGAAATAACTTGGCTAAAACACTTTGTGCCAAATCTGCCCATGTTGTGATTGAACCCGATGGCAAAGAGTGCAATCAATTTTTTGCCTTATCGTGGAGTGTGAAAGGGAAAAGTCTTAACCTCATTGCCTCCTTCGTAACCCCATTGAACTTGAACGTGTCGCAAATTTCCAAGAAACTGATGAGATGCTCATTCGGACCACCCCCAAACTGCAATGAATTCTACAACATCTGAATGGTTCCTAGATTAATCTTGAAACTAATCGCATTGATAGCCGGATTGAATGCCTGTCGTTAGACATAATCCCTAGTGATTTTTGTTCTTTTGCAGCCATAATTTTTTGCGTATTGGTTTCCTTTGTCTGTTTTTCTTCCGTCTGTGTTTATTCACCAGATAACTTCAGTTTTCGGAACTTTCTTTCGATATCGTCTGCGTACGGCAAATATTCCTCCTTACCTTTAGACCTAGTATGCATACGCAGATAAGTAAACCTACAAAGGCGAAAGATAACACAAACTGGTAACTCAATGAGGTCTTCTTCCTCTTCAAGTCTCCGGCCTGAAATCCTTGCGAAGCTCTGCAACTCTCCGATTCCAATCACTAGCTATCTACTTCAATCTCTCTGTGTTTTCAATGAATAACCTTCCCTCCTTAATATAAAAATTCCTCCTCAAAGTCCAGCTTTATTCAGAATCCAATTAGAAATTCGTCCAAAATCCCAATTAACCAAGGCCTCCTCTAAGCTTCCTTGACTTCCAGCACCCCGACGCTGGTTTGACTCGTCTAGCCCCGACGCGGGTGAAGTTGTTGAAATTACCATTTTGCCCTTTCTCTTATCAGAAATTACCGTTTTACCCTTTTGTTGCATTTACCAACACAATAATACAAAACAAGTAAAATGTCCTAAATAACTTAAAATTAACAATATATATTAAGTCCAAAAGTACTCAATTCGTGGATATACAACCCACTCATCAGTAGTGCCTTTTGATTCTTATTGTTCGTATATGAAGGTTTTGTTGATATATTTATTGGTTGTGATTTTATTTTGACAGAATTTCTGACAAATTTTTTTTATGAAAATTATAGAACATGTAATAAGCAAAGTAGCATTTAACTGAGTTGTATAATTAAATACTAATCTAATACTAACTAAACTAAAATCGTCCAATATAATGTAATAAATAAATAAATATAGTAAATTAGGACATAATTGGCCACTATTAAAACCACTAAGTAACATTTACTTAGTTTGCTACTAATATATAAAATATAATAAAAATAATGTAATGCAATATAATATAAAAACTAAGTAGCTTAGTTTGCTATCAATAAAAAATATAATATAATAATACTTTCTAATATAATATAATAAATTGAAATAAAATAACTTGATTGTAGGTGTATTACCCGAAGAGTGGGGCTTTCATTGTTGTTCAGCCTAATAAAACAAGTTGAAATGTGTTTTAATGAGAAATGGTGATGATGAAATATCATCACTAAGCATCTTTGCTTTTAATAATCATTTTCTTGTTTCCACAGAGCAAATTTTTTTGATTATAATCTTGAATAGGTGTGTGTTTTGAAAGGTACATTCTGAGGAATCTTGATATGTTTATATGATACTCCCAAATTAGGGGAGCCCTGCCAGTGAAAGGGGGGGATATGCCACCCACCAGCCCAACTTGCCCGTTAGTGGGAGTTGTTCCTTATAAAAGAATAATGATAATAACACCGTACGTTTTTAAAATAAGGGTTAAGTTCAGTAGAACACTTGGGGTTTGGGCCATTTTTTACTTAATCATCTATAGTCAGTAAAGTTATATTTAGACACCCGATTTTTTAAGTTCAAGTGAAAACGTCACTTTTTCCATCCAATTTAACTGTGCGTGTCTATCAAGCGCCAAAAACGCGTGAAAAGGTGTGAGACCCCAGATTTTATCAATAAAGATTTAAATTTTGTCGAAATAATTTTTTAATATTATGGTGTGAATTTAAGATAATATTATAGTTGTGGGTAGTATTTATAAATTTTGCAAAGTATGCAAGTGGTTATATTATATTCGATTGGTGAGGAATATTCTTGGCTAGCGAGGGAATATTCGTATAACTACCAATCATTGGTGGACCCCACAATGTAATTATTATTTTTGGATTGAAAAACGACAAAAATATTTTATTGAAATAACAATGGAAGTTTTACTGGTGATCTTGTTGAACTACTTCAGTAGTAAAAAGTACGATGTACACGTGTGGTTGCGTAAGAAGACACCAGGTATTGATTATCGACGCTTATGTGAGAAGTCACTCATTTGATTCCATTATCATCGATTAATAATATGAATTATTATAATGATAATGACGTTTTATTTTATTCAGTATTATTAACGTAATAAAACGTAAACATCTTTTATATAAAATGTAATACTTTATTAAAGTTATTCTATAAATAAATATATATTATATTTTATTATTCATAGTATTGATAAATAGTGTTTGATAAGAAAATGTTTTTATATAAATAGAATATATTATATTTTATTTAAAAGATTTTGCTTTAAATATGGATAGTCAGATTAAAGTAAATCAATCCTGACCGCTCAAATGGATTAATTACTACGCATTCTATTTTCCTATAAATAAAGCTCATTCCTTCATTATTTTCTTACGATTTCATCAAAACTCTACAGAGAAACTATAGAGAGAAAGAAAAAAGTATTACTACTTCTTCGACTTTGCCAATATTCATTTTCTAAGGTAGGAATATTATTTGTTGTTTATCGTAAGGGTGTGTTATTCTTTCTTATTCACGAAGAGAACTTCATTATTCCATTCATTATTATTCGCTTGGAATAACTTGTAAAAGTAAAGCATCATACTATATACATAACTCAGTATCTGGCCAGATACCTTATATACTTGGTGAAATCCTTATATTATTCCATTCTTATTTATTCTATCGGAATAACTCAGATAATGCTTAATCCCTATATACTTGGTGATCTTCTTCATTATTCCATTCTTTATTATTCTCATTGGAATATCCTCATGCGTGTGTTTTACACCTTTACTTCGGTTCCATTGTTTATTATTCCGCATTTATTATTCCGCATTGGAATATCCTATCATGTGTTTTACACACACCGGTTCCATTGTTTATTATTATTCAACATTTATTATTACATTTGGATCATCCCGCGCTTGTAAATTTCACCGACCCGGTTCCGTTATTATTATTCTCGCTGAATAACTTTGCCATGCGCGGCAATCTGCATGCGTGGTGATTTCCTTTGTTATTCCATTCTTTATTATACCCAAATTGGTTAAAACTTTGACTTATACTCCATGAAATTAGTAGAATATTCTCGATATTTGCGTTTCATCCAAAGATCTTTTCATGAAAATATTCTTCCGATCATTCTTGAATTTTACTCTACAAAATAAGATCTTGTTGACAATTTGGGCGTTACTAATTCCTGGATAAAATAATTCTTGAACTTGTTTTATTGAATTATTATGTCATTGTCATCATCCTCATGTTATATTATGTTATTTTTTGCTTACGTGCATAGATGCACTTAGTATGATTATGACTGCGATCATCTTCGGATAATCACGACTTGTTATAAATGATGTGACAAAAGTCCTCAAATTAATTATAATGCAATGATGGATAGTTTTTGGTATGATTATGACCGAGGGGTGATTCGGATAGTCGCACGACCATTGATAATTTGATGAAAATCCTTGATCGCAAGTGTACGAGGATGATTAGATATTGTGGTTTATTCATTAAACCGAGTCTTAGTGATAAAATTGATGAAAACCTTTTAAAACCTAAAAGATAGTAGACTTTATTTTCTACTTGACTCTTTTAATGGATTGCGTATTTCGCTGCGCTTAAACCGGTTGTCTATTGTATTTTATCGCTTTAACATTGTTGAAGACTATTGATAATTTATTCTCGCATTATCTTAGTTATAATATTTCTTCCGGCTAGTTGAGCTCACCCTTTCTTTCACCGTTCTCTTGAGAAATGAGAATATAAATTGGGACGAGTCGGGGAACGGAGTAATGGTCCAGAGGATAAGATTAGTAGTCCTCACTATTCGTGAAATAGTGTGATAATAATTGTAATGAGGACTCCTTTTGAGTTTGTATAATATCTAGTAGACAATATTTGTATTCAAACTCACGCTTTATGTCATATCAGATACGACAGCTTATATTAGTAAGTTGTATTTAAATTACATGCACCATGTAAGTGGCGACCCAAGATGGGTAACGATACCTAATTTTGGGGGTGTCACAAACAGTATCGAGCTTAGGGATATGATCCCCGGTGAGATGTGAGATAAGAACTAGAGGGGAGAGCAAGAATTCCTTCGCTTAGTATGACCTACCTAAATTTATTTGGTATTTAATTGGTCACGTAGAGTATAGGGATAATATGTGATATGTTAATTAACCCTTGTTTTGTGACGGTGTTTGAGAATGGCATCCGAAAATGCCGAGATAAGTAATGAAGCACATGAGAGTGCCGATTCAAATTTCAAACAAAAGGTAACGACCAACAACACGATAATAATCATATCGGTGGCAACCGGCCATCGTAATAATGATAACCATCGTGGGAAATTATCATGCCAAGAATGGTAACCACTTCGTGGTAATCATGGCAAAGATAATAGAAGTGGAAATCGCAAGAAGAGAAGGTCATTTAGCCCAATTTTGTTGTGCACCAAAGTCAAGTTCTAGCTGGGACGGTGGCACCAAAGGTGGATATGGACAAAACAAAGTCGTTGGTTTTAGGAAGTGCATTTTTCACGACTTCTCAAAAAGCGAGTAAACCGAACGGTTAGCACCAAGTTAGTTAATTATAAATCATGAAGTCATACCTTATAAGATACCTGTTCTACCCATTATTTTATCTCTCTTCTTTGCGCTCAACGCTTAAATTTGACTCTTAGAAGTTAGACTTTGACTTATCGGGTTGAAACTTCGTTAGTAGGAGTTACCGCTTACTATTTTTAAATCTTGTTTGATTCAAATAAACACTTTCACGCTACTTCGTCGATCTTATCTCTTTGAAAATATTTGTCTTTGATGTGACTTTAGAAATCGATCACTAAATACTTATCATGATTTTAGTAAGGTTGTTAGCTTTCATGCGAATTCAAAGTAACCAAACCACTAAAAGTCAATCATCATTATATCAAGCCATAAGTAAAGAGCCCCGATCCTTTCGTTGTTGACTTCCTTTGTGTAGAATGCACCGCCGCACTTTCTTCAGTAGGCGATGTCGTGATCGAATATGGCAAGTTGATAGGTATCATTGTGAGGTGCTATCCAGTTAAGGGATGTAAGTCACAATTGGTATTAATGTGACATACTATCCAAGTCTTGGATGAGAGTAATGATTTTGAATGATATTTCTATCATTAATAAATTTCTTGGCGTATTCTTGAAGACTTCCTAGCCTACCCTATAACGTGAAATCGAATTTTATATTGACCCCAGTACAAAAACCCATTTCTTAAACCCTCAAATATTTCTTCAACTAAAAGGATCTGTTTACGAGGATTATGATGAAAGTCATAATAAATGTAAGACCCCAACTTATTATTAATGAAATTTAATTTTCTCTATTTATTATTTTGAAATAGTAAGGGTTGATTTGATTAATGTGGATAGTTAGGGGTAAGATACGCAAATATTTCAAAATAAGCAAGTGGTTATAAAATATTCATCATTGTTTGGGAATATTCGTTTGGTCGTGGAATATTCGACTCAGTTGGGAATATTCGTATGCGGACGCCAGCAGCCCATGTGTGGGCCCCATAACCAAAGCGATTGGATGAAGAAAACGACAAATATAAGTTGTTTAAAATAATCTACAGTAGTTATTTACCAATTATCTTGTTAAAATACCCTGGTTAAAAACACAAGAAGACACTCAGATTGCAACAATTATCGATTCTTACGTAGAAGCAGGCACTACTCAATAATGGTTACAGAATTATCGCTCAATTTTTATTGATTCAATAATTGTCAAGGTTGATATTTTATATTGTTGTTGTTTCAATAATTGTCATTACACAATATTTTTCATTATCGAAGCAATAATTCATATTATCTCGAATAATATTATTAGATAACATTATTGGCAATGTCTAGAAAGTTCTCATCTAGGAGAGGTTTACACACCTATCAAGGCGCTTGCCAGGTAAGAAGAAATTTTATTGGAAGCCCCTCTCCTCGAACCGCACGCGTCATTAATATTGTGATTTTGTAATATTATTTGTGAATAATTAATTATTGATTCATATGATGAAGAAAATATTGATTTTATGTGGATATAGATGGAGAAAATTTTTATCATGACAATTGTTGAAAATTGAATTTTATCTTTTTCTCGATAAAATAATTCATTTAAATATATTATTATTATTTTAATAATATAATAATGGTGATATTTTTACAACGAATGTGAGATATATGAGTATACGAGGAGGAAGAGTATTTTTGTTGTAATAAATGTTTAAAACATGTTAAACATGTAAAGACCAAATTTTTTTTTAAATAAAAGGAATTTCCTTTATTTATTATTTTGAAATAGTAAGGGTTGATTTGATTAATGTGGATAGTTAAGGGTTAAATATGCAAATATTTCAAAATAAAGCAAGTGGTTATAAAATATTCATCGTTGTCGGGGAATATTCGTTTGGTCGTGGAATATTCGCATTTTCAGAATATTCGCATTTACTACAGCAACCATGTGTGGGCCCCATAACTGAAAGCGATTGGATGAAGAAAACGACAAATATAAGTTGTTTTTAAATAACTACAGAAGTTATATCAAGTTATCATCATTGAATACCCGGTGTTAAAACACACTAATACGCTGCGCTGTCGAACAAAGAAATATACCAGTGATGCACCAATTATTGATTCTTACGTAAGAAGGCACTACTCAATAATGGTTACGTAATTTATGCTCAAAGATTTTATCGAAGTTAATAATTGTCACGTTGATATTTTATATCATTGTTGTTTCAATAATTGTCATTACATAAGATCTTTCATTATCGGCTAATAATTCATATTATCCTAATAATATTATTAGATAACATTATTGGCAATGTCTAGAAAGTTCTGCCTAAGGAGAGGTTTGGTCACCTAATCATACGCCAAGTAGAAGAAGAAATTTTATCGAAAGCCCTCTTCCTTTAACCTGCTCAATTGTCAATATCAGATTCTCGTAATATTATTTGTGAATAATTAATTATTGATTTATATGATGAGGAAAATATTGATTTTATGTGGATATAGATGAAGAAAATTTTAAAATGACAATTGTTGAAAATTAATATTTTATCTTTTTCGATAAAATAATTCATTTAAATATATTATTTTAATAATATATTAATTAAGATATTTTTACAACGAATGTGGGATATATGGAGTATACGAGAGGAAGAGTATTTTGTTGCAATAAATGTTTAAAACATGTTAAACATGCTCATGGACCCCCATTTATCGAATCGAAATTTGATTATAATTGTAAAATTGCCCGCTTGTGGATTTCGGCCAATTTCTCGATTGAATTTGGAAAAACTTTCTTCAAAAGTTGTAGAGAATTGAATTTCCTATAAAAACTCGCGAGATTCGAATTTTCTGATGAAAGGGCTATTTATTATGAATTATTGAAGTTCCGGTTCAAATTTTTTAAATAAAAAGAAATTTCCTTTATTTATTATTTTGAAATAGTAAGGGTTGATTTGATTAATGTGATAGTTATGGTTAAATACGCAAATATTTCAAAATAAGCAAGTGGTTATAAAATATTCATTTTGCTCTGGGGAATATTCGTTTTATCGCGAATATTCACTGCTTTGGAATATTCGTTTGGTCGTGGAATATTCAGATCGCTTCTGAATATTCGTGACGACGGCCAAGCTAATGGCCAGGGCCCCATAACGGAAAGAGATTGGATGAGGAAAACGACAAAGTTTGGGTGGTTATAAATAACAGGCGTAGTTGTTACTGCTAAGACCGCTGAATACCTTAAGGTTAAAATACGAAGAATACGCGGTATCAGCACAAAGAAGACACCCAGAGATTGCACAAGATTGTTGAATTATTGATTCGCACGTAAGATGGCACTACTCAATAATTTTCATGTAGATTATCGCTCAATATTTTATTTTATTGATTCAATAATTGTCATATTGATATTTTATATTATTATTGTTCAATAATTGTCACCGCATGTGATTTTCCATTATCGATCAATAATTCATATTATTTGAATAATATTATTAGATAACATTATTGGCAATGTCTAGAAAGTTCTGCTCTAAGGAGAGGTTTGGTCACCTAATCATACGCCACCAAGAAGGAGAGATCCTTATTGGAAAGCCCCCTCTTCCCTGGGAAATGTATTTGGTCATTATAAATGTGATTCTGTAATATTATTTGTGAATAATTAATTATTGATTCATATGATAAGGAAATATTTATTTTATATAAATATAAATGATGGATTTATTTATGTGGTTATTAATGAAGGAATTAATGTTTGAGATGTTTTTTATTTTGCCTTGATTGAGGTATTAAAAGATCAAATCGGTGTTATTATGTACTTTATCAGTGTGAGTTATAATATTTAATCCGACCGCTGATCGTTGTAATTTTTGGATATGTTATACATATATAAGTTGAGTATATGTCTACAAATTTTGAACCGCTTAAAAAAGTGAACGAATGATTTGTTATAAATTTT
This sequence comes from Panax quinquefolius, assembly GCA_020205615.1. NCBI lineage: Eukaryota > Viridiplantae > Streptophyta > Magnoliopsida > Apiales > Araliaceae > Panax > Panax quinquefolius. The sequence goes on along the minus strand of CM035172.1, from coordinate 38,688,148 downwards.
AAGAGGTGTCTGGATTCTAAAATTAGGGTTATAATTGATTTTGGTGGAAAATTTAGAATTGAGTGGGCCCCACTTGTGGTTGGTGAAGAAATGTGCTGAATTTTATTTCAAATGTAATGGTGGTAATAGAAGCGTGTAAAGCCATCGTAAAGTAGGTCAAGTCCTGCTTTGCCAAGCTAACATTTTCCTATAAATAGAGGGCTAAGTTAGAATTGAAAATCACACCGTAAACAAAGATTTCTCTCTTCTCTCTATATTATTGAGCGTATTTTGTGAGTATTTAGATACTTTGAGAGTCATTGCTCATTACAAGTTTCATTCAAAGATCACTTCCGACCTTCCTTCCAAGTACCGATTCTTTCGAGGTAAGGGATATTATTTTTTTTCGTAATGATATTATTTCTTCAATATCATTACGTTGGAAATGTTGATCTCAAGTTTTATCAAATTTGGAACTTTTTCATGCTTCAAGGTTACTATTCATGAGTTTTTATGTTCCGTGGCGAGGCGAGCCATCGGGTGGATCAGGAAGTTGTGATAAAGCAACGCCTCAAAATAGTGATAACAATAATTCCATTCATTTGTTCCTTTGGATTAAATTCATGGTACAAAATATTTTTCATCACTACATAATTCGTGTAAGTACAAGATATCTTTGAAACCGTGGTCACGAATGAATGATACTGTGAAGTTTAAATATAATACCTTGTCTTTCGAAGATGATCCATAATGTTTAAATGAACATCCCCATAGAGTGAATATATTTGGCCTTTAGTGCATTTTAGCGGTGTTAGGATAGACATACTAGATTGATGAATAACTTCTAGGCACCTCTAGTGCCATACTCCGAGCTAGTACTGCTAACATGAACATCGCCTCCCCGAGAAGAAAATCTTTGAACAACTTTAGTGCAAAGGGGTGAGCCTAGTGTAGCCCAGATGAGAAGAATATTACGACCAAGATGAATATATAACAAATTATCGCTGTACTTCAAGAGTGAAAATTTGATAATACAGATGTATAACAATTGATGTTACGAGGATAAATATTGATGATGGGCCAGTAATAATTCATGTAAGATTATAGTAGAATGAAATCTACATGTATACTCTTACATGAATTTAATGTACCATCATCAATATTTCATCCTCAGAATATTGATGCATACGATCTCGAATCAAATATTCATGTTCGCACTAGGTGCCAAAAGAGATTTTCATCACCGGGTTGTTCTATTTAGACTAACGATAATTTGTTGTATATTATCTTAGTCCAGTAATATTAATCAATTTGGCCATGTTCATCTCTAACACCGCTCATCTGTCACCATTGTTCCAAAGATATTCTTATAGGAAGCGAGAATGCCAGCGAGTCATCTTCAGTGGTATGGCCAAAGAAGGTTCAATAATAGAGAGTTGTTTAATCCAATCCTCACCGGATTTATGTAAAATAGTATAAGAAATCTAATCCAAAGTGAAACAAAATGACAAGGATTAAGGATTTATGATTGAGACGGATATTATCTACCCAAATAATATTGTAAAAAATTTAAACTCACGATTATATATTGTCGTATTTCACCCACGATCAAATGTATTGGTTACAATCAGTTAGTATCCGCATTTGCATGGTAATATTTGACATTTCGAATGGGTGAAATGTATACTATTTTAGAAACGTCGCGGTGAATAAGAGGAAGATACTTGGGGATATAAATCTACGGGCGGAATACAATAAGGAATTCACACCAAACTAGGAGGAGATATGAAGTAAATCCTTCACAAAACATCTTCACGCTTCATAATAAAGATCAAGAATAAGAACTTTTGGTCAGTAACTTAATAAAGAACTCTTTAATAAAGAACTCGTTGAATAAGAACTCCATGAATAGTAAACCTATACTTAAAAAAGCCCAATTCACAAAACTTCAGATCATTGATTAAAGATAATGATATCAAGAAATAACATCATTGACGTAAAAAATATTATCTTACCTCAAAAGATCAAGACAAAGAAAACAGACATAAATGACTTGACTTTCAGTGGAGATACTCAAAGTATACTCAAAATACTCAAAATACGCCAATAATATAGAGAAAAACTTCGTGCCAACTGTGATAGATGTGATTTATAGAAATCGCTAACACCAAAGATAAAATTTAATAAATTAATATATATATATATCAGAATTCATACTAATTAGAATCAGATCCTAGCATTTCATGCCACCTTCTGAGTGAAGAATGATAAAAACGTTTTCATAAAATAAATAATTAAACTTACAAAATTAATTATTTTGAGTAACTTCAATAACATAATAAGATATTTTCATCAGAAAATTCAATGCGAGTTTTTATAGGAAATTCAAGTTCTACAACTTCAGAAGAAAGTTTTTAACGGTGATTCCAAATAGAAATTGAGGACCAAATCCATAAACGATGAAGAATTTTAGGCTATAATCAAATTTCTCAATAAATACGACATGTTTAATAGTTTTAAACATTTATTGCAAGCAAAATATCTTCCTTCAGATATCATATATCCCACATTGTAAAATATCACTGCTAATATATATATTAAAATAATATATTAAACGAATTATTTTATCGTAAAAGATAAAAATTAATTTTCAACAATTGTCATTTTAAAAATTTTCCATCTATATCCACATAAAATCAATATTTTCCTCATCATATAAATCAATGATTAATTATTCACAAATAATATTAGTAATCACAATAATTCTAAACTGTGCAGCCTCAGTATGCTTCCATCAGCGCAATTAGTAGACCAAACCTTCCTTAGATGTAACTTTCTAGACATTGCCAATAATGTTATCTAATAAATTATTCAGATAATATGAATTAATTGCTTCGATAATGAAAGATAATCGTAAATTTACAATTATCATAAGAATATAAAATATCAACGCAGATTATTAACTCAATAAAATAATCGAAGAATTACCGTAACCATTATCGTAGGCCTTTACGTAAGAATCAATAATCGTGCAATACCGATGCTACTGCTCAACAAATTAGTTTTAACCAGATTCCAACAAAGATTAACGTGAATAACTACGCTGCTATTTAAAAAACAACTTATATTGCTTTCTTCATCCAATCGCTCACATGGGACATATGGTCAATTAAACGTCATAATATTCCAAGCAAACTAATATTACAACAATGAATATTTTATAACCACTGTTATTTCAAATATTTGCATATTTAACCCTTAACTATCCACATTAATCAAATCAACCTTACTATTTGAAAATAATAAATAAAGGAAATTCATTTAAAATTTGAAGTCTTATAAAGATCCATCCAGCACTCATGTCATGGGAGACGCTTTAGATAAATAACGACAAGTACTTCCCGAAAGTATTCGCCATATGGGAAGTGGAGTTTATTCTGAAAGAGCAGTAATAATTGTCCCAAAGACGAGGCGGTTAATCGAGTTATCTGTGCTCAGACCTCATTAGTGAGAATGAGGACGATGACGCGGATGTTTCGAGAGGTTTGAAACCCGATACGCCAAGATCTCATTTCTCATAAATTTTCTACTATTCGACAACAAAGCGCACGGCTCGTTAGAAATGAGATAACGAGTATGCGTTCAACCGAGGGACCATAACCGTGAGATCATCTAAAAGAAGCAAATATCGTAATAACGATGATAACCAAATGAGAAAGAAGAATATAAAGGCAACCACCCGTGGTAATCGTGGGCCATGAAAATTCTAGAAGTTTAGCGATCGGGAGGAGATTTTAAAAGAGGAGATTCAACAACACCTATGAAGACGCTGCCAAGATGTACTAGTTTTAAGAGGAGGAGAACGACCACCTTCAGACAATAAGGTTACAAATGCGAGAAAGAGGGATATATCACCAAAGCGCCACAATTTTAAGGTATGCTATAATTGTTGAAAAGAAGGACATATCGCTTCGAGATCAGACGACATCGAAACCAAACTCAATGGGAATGGTGACTCAAAAGATGTCCTAAAAGTCAAAGTCAACGATTCTTGGAAGAGCTGTCGACTCTCATTGGTAAATGCAAGGAACCCAACGGTTAAGACGGGCTAGTTAATTATAAATTCTTCGCAAGTATATACCTTACTGAATATTGGCCTCTACCCATTCTTTTATCTCTTATCTTACTTAGCTAAGCGTTTAAACTTGACTACGGAGAAATTAGACTTCAACTTTATCTCGTGCTGAAATCTGCATTAGGAGAAACTTTCATCACATTCACCGTTTATAAATCTTTAACTTGATTCGAGTTGGCTACTTCTCCTCATTACATTGTTAACCTTATTTCTATAGAGCATATTTGCTTTTGATGTGATTTAAGGTTAATTCACTCATCGTACCGTAAATTGATTGCTTTTGTAAGGTTGTTAGTTTTCATTCCTGCTAAGCAACTTTGTTATTCAATCTGCCAATCAAACCATTGTAAGTCAAACATTTTCATATCGCTTTGAAGTCATTCGCTTTATTACGGATGTCAAGTTTTCTTAGTCCATGTTATGGATTTGAATAAAGACACGATTCGATTTGAATATTCTTTCGCTGTTATTGATTTTCCCTCCATGATTTTCCCAAGAGAATTCCTTGGCTTACTCCTAAAGCTCCCGATATTAAATTTTGTAATTTAATTTGAACCCTAAGACAAAACTCATTTCTAAAATCTTCATATCGAATGGCTCTATTGAACTTCAGAGTTAAAAATTCAACTATAGAATTTAGCACACGGAGCCTTTATCTTGTGACTTCCTTTGTGGAATTCACCAAGGCCGACTCTCTGTAGGGACGCGTCATATTCGCGATGCGATAGTAAATCGATAGTGTCATTGTGACGTGCTATCCAAGATCGGGATACGAAATATGCTTCGAGAGCAACCTAAGTCAATAATCTAAATACGAGTTTTCTACAGCTTTGACTAAGCAGGTTATTATCGGAGATTCAATGAAGGATATTCTCAATCGCTATTCCATTAATAATGTACTGACCTGTGAGAGATACAAAATTCGAATGGAGCAAGGAATGTGGGAAGAGCTTCAAGAACTCAAGAGGAGACTCATTTCAAAGACATGCCTGGAACGACTACGCCATCCTGGAAAAGCGAGCGTGGTAGTGGGACGCGGCCGAAGAGAAGATCATATGCAGAACGAAAAGTCATGATGCTGGGCAGATACGACAGAGCCAACTTTAATAGAAAAGTTAAGGGTTGCTCTGCCATCAATTCGGGAGTCTTTGAGTCGATTAAGAAGAGAAAATGTTGAAGGAGCTATTTTGAAGCGAGAATCACATGAAGAAGGAATACTTGAGTCCACTCTGAACTCCCTGTGGTTCCTAACGACTCTGATTTGAAGTAATGAAGATTATGATGGAGGCACACAATGCACCATTTGCAATCCATCACGGAAGTACTAAAATGTGTCGTGATCTTCGACATACATTTCGGTGGAACAATATGAAGAGATTCGCAAAGTTTATCTCGATGTGTTTAACTTGCTAACGGTAAAAGTGAGTATATCTTGTACTTAAGGGTCCGTCAGAACCACTTCGAGATCTTAATGGAAGTGGGAAATACATTACATATGAATTTCATTGGTACGTCTTCCTGCGGTTTCTCAAGGCATCAATGCTATTTGGGTTATCGTTTGACAGACAACTTAGTCACACTTATTTCTTACCGATAATGGAGAGACTTATTCCTCGAATCGCCTTTTCTGTGATATATGCGTAAATGAGATTAGGAGGTTGTATGGCATATCCGATCCATAGTTTGAGATCGCGGACCCAAGATTCACTTCAAGATTGGGGTTGGTCATAAAGCTACGGGGTACTAATTCCATTCATTTGGCTATACCATCCTCAAAAACCATCGGGCAACTCAGAAGGACTACTCAAACTCTTAAAGATATATTAAACTCCGTGGTCCTAGATTTCAAAGGAAGTTGGGATAAGTACTTTGCCATCGGTGGAATTCTATACAACAATAGTTATTAAACAAATATTAGGCATGGTTCCATTCAAGCATTATATATGGACTAAAAATGTCGTTTCCAATATGTTGATTGAGGTGGGTGAATAACATTGTTGGGAATTTGATGCATCCTGACGTACGATGATTAAATGATTCGGCTAACGATACAAAGCGGCACAAGATCGACAAAAAGAGTTATCGCGATCTTCATCGAAAGGGACGTGGAATTTAATGTAGGGATCATGATTGCTCATGAGAGTTGCTCCATTGGAAGGGTGTTACAAGATTCAAAATAGAGAAAGCTCAATCCCATTTATTTATCGGGTCCTTTCAGTATTCTTGACCTGAGTAGGAAATGTAGCCTATAGACTTACAAGCATTCCTCAAGTATGTCCACCGTGTTTCATAATGTTTCATATATACGTAGGTTTTAAATATGTGAAACACCACCAACCACGTTAGCAAAGTTAGAATCCGGACGATTTAGATACCAAAGATTTAATGTGATGCAGAAGGTACCGGGCAAGATTTTGGATAGGAAGGAGCATGTCCTACGCCAAGAAAGGCCGTCAGTACCACAAGTTAAAGTTTTTGGAGGAATCATGGCTAGTAGGAAATGACACTGGAGCTTGAAACGCGGAAATGAAAGCCGGTATCCTCACCTTTCGAAAAACACTGAATAGTCAGACGTCAATTTTGAGGACCAAATTTCAGAGGAGGAGGTTGTAAGATAAAAATTTTTAAATAAAAGGAATTTCCTTTATTTATTATTTTGAAATAGTAAGGGTTGATTTGATTAATGTGAGTAGTTAAAGGGTTAAATATCTGAAATATTTCAAAATAAGCAAGTGGTTATAAATATATATCATTATAGTTCAGAATATTACCGTTTGGTCGTTAGAATATTACGTCTTGTGGGACGGAATATTAAATGACGACTTGGCCTTGACCATGTGTAAGTGGGCCCTATAATAACTAAAAGCGATTGGATGAAGAAAGCAATGAGAATATAAGTTGTCGCTTAAATAGCAGTAGTTATTACTGAATTATCATTAAAATTGAATATCGGTGGTAGAAACCACGCTATATCGTTGAATGGGAAGACACTGCAAAATATTGCATCAATTATTGATTCTTACGAAGAAGGCACTACTTCGATAATGGTTCATGTGAATTCTTGACCAAAGATATTTTATTGAGTTAAGTTAATAATTCTTAACGTTGATATTTTATATTAACATTGTTTCAATAATTGTCATTACACGTTATCTTTCATTATCGAAGCAATAATTCATATTATCTGAATAATATTATTAGATAACATTATTGGCAAATGTCTAGAAAGTTCTGCATCTAAGGAGAGGTTTGGTCACCTAATCACTTGCCAAAGATGAAGAAATTAACTGACTGGAAAGCCCCCTCTTTCTGTGAATCTACTGGAATTGTCAATATTGTGATTCTGTAATATTATTTGTGAATAATTAATTATTGATTTATATGATGCAGGAAAATATTGATTTTATGTGATATAGATGGAGAAAATTTTAAAATGACAATTGTTATGAAAATTAATATTTTATCTTTTCGATAAAATAATCTATTTAAATATATTATTTAATAATATATTAACTATGTATATATTTTTACAAATCTAATACGGAGCAGGCGAGTATACGAGGAGGAAGAGTATTTTTGTTGTAATAAATCTTTAAAATATGTTAAATCTGTTTGGTGGACCCCATTTATTAGATCCGGTAAATTTGATTATATACCGTGTAAATTCGCCCGCATGTGGATTTTTACCAATTTCATTGAAATTTGGAAAAACTTTCTGCTCGTAAAGAAGTTGTAGAGAATTGAATTTCCTATAAAATCGCGAGATTAGATATTTCAGTGAAAAGGCTATTTATTATGAATTATCAAGTTCCAACTTCAAATAATCGATTTTGAAGTTTAAATATTTAAAATTAGAAAATGTTTTCTGACATGTTTCTCTAGAAGGTGGAATGTGGGATGATGGGTAGGAAGAAGATTCTAACATGTGTGGAATTATGAATATGATATATATATATATTAATTTATTAAATTCTTACTTGATGTTCTAAGCAATTTCTGTAAAAGGTGCTTAGGTTAGATTGAAAATCACACCGTAAATCAAGTTTTCTCTCTGATATTATCGACATATTCTTGTGAGTATTTTGAGTATACTTTGAGTATTGCTATCGTGATAAGTCCAAGTTTCAGTAAATGTATATCAGGTGTTTCAAATTGAAATCTTGATCTTTTCGAGGTAAAGGGATATTATTTTTTAAATGATATTATTTCCTTCAATATCATTATCTTTGAGAATGTTGATCTCAAGTTTTATCAAATTTGGAACTCTTTTTCACGCTTGAAAGTTATTTATTCACGGGTTACTATTCACGAGTTCTTATTCACATTCATTATTTATGAAGCCATCATTCAATAGTTACTTATTCATGAGTACTATCTACTAAGCGTGAAGATGTTTTTTTGTGGGAATTTCTATCTTTTGGGTGTTTGAAGTTACTATTCAATGATATTTGATTTATTCACGATATCAAGACTATTCATGATACTAGTACTATTCAATTAAAAATAAAATTTCTTCTTTTCATCTAAAATATCTATTCCGGATACTAACTTTCGATTGTATCCATGTTTTGATCATTCCTTGAATTTTACACCACTAGACCTATTTTAGAGGTATTTTAAGCGGATAAAACCAAGTAAATTTAACTCTTAATCCTTAATCTCGCTATTTTGTTTCCTTTGGATTCGCTTTCTTTAAAAATATTTTCATCATCCTTTACCTTAAATGATGATATTATTGAATATCTTTACCTGTAGTGCAAATAGATGAATGATTTCTTAAGAATATCTTTGCCTCCTCAGAAGTAAGAGACTTAACAGTTGTCGAAAATTAATACGCACCGGACGATTAATATCTTTGGCCTCAGAAAGTAAAAGATGAATCAGTGTTTAAATGAATACCACCTAACTGGATGAATATCTTTGGCAGCTGTGATGCGATGATGAATATTTCGATTCTGCACGAGCATATTGATTGATGTTGGTGATAAAATATTGATGATGGTGATCGTTAAATTCATAATTATAAGATTTCATTCTCACGAACTCTTCTATGAATTATTATTTCACGCGTAATATTGATCACTAAACTTGTTGTCTATTGTATTCTATCGATTTTTCCCCAAGAAGACCAACGATAATTTGTCAGATATTATCTAGTCATAATATTCTTTATCGGGCCAATGAGTCACCCTTTCCTCGTTGTTCCATTTTTTCTTCCTGGAGAGTACGGTAATGTATGAGTGACTAGTTTGCAATGAAACAAGCGTTCTAGAGAGAGCTTGTTTAGTAAATGTCCCTCACCACTTTTTGTAAAATAATGAATCAATAATTATGATGGGGGATTTATCCGAAAGATGCGATATTATCTTGTAAGACAATATTATATTTAAACTCGCGCTTTCATCACAGTAATAATAAAGTCAGAGTTGCTTCCTGCATTTGCTGCATTGACAACCTGTATTGTGATGTATACTTATTCTCAAGGCTACAAAACACAAGTTTGCGACCCTATTCTATCGACCCACCTGATTACAACCAGAAATCGCTCGCTTATGGATTTTGGTTAATTTCTATTTGGAATCTAAAAACTTTCTTCCTGCAAAGTTGTAGAGGAATTGAATTTCCATAAAAAACTCATGAGATTTGAATTCTGAAAGGGGTCATTTATTATAAATTATCGTTCAAGTTCAAATAATCGATTTTGGAAATAGTAATATTTAAAATTAGAAAACGTTTTTTCATTTCTTTCTAGAATGTGGTATGTTTGATGAGTTGAAATCAGATTCTAGGCATGTGTAGGAAATTTATATAATTATTATTAATTTATTAAATTTTTCTGCTTGGGTGTTCTAAGAATTTTCTATAAATAGGTGCTTAGTTAGAATTGAAAATCACACCGTAAATCAAGTTTTCTCTCTATATTATCGAAAGATTCTTGTGAGTATTTTGAGTATACTTGAGTATTGCTATACGCAAGTCCAAGTCATAGCCTATATCCTGGTTTCATTGTAAGATCGATCTTTCGAGGTAAGGATGTTATTTTCTTCTCAAATGATATTATTTCTTCAATATCATTACGTCAAATATTGGTTGGAACTTTTATCAAATTTGAACTTTTTCATGTCTAAGTTACTATTCATGAGTTACTATTCATGAGTTACTATTCATGAGTTACTATTCACGACTATTATTCAAGTACTATTCATGGTTAAGATGTTTTTTTGAAAATTTCTATCTTTGGGTTTTATCTATTACTATTCACGATATTCAATGACTATTCACGATACATGGCTACTATTCCCCGAAAAAATAAAATTCTTCTTTTCATTCTAAAATATCTATTCTGGATACTAGCTTTGATCAGA